>MU746922.1:35148-45972 GCA_026770625.1 Nicotiana glauca
CCGGAATTCGCCAAAATCCAACCTTAGCCAATTCAAGCATAATTCTACACCGGACCTCCAAATTCAATTCCGATTGTTGTCCTAAGTCACAAATAATCCCCCGAAACTAGTCGAATCATCAGAAATTCATTCCGAACCTTCTAACTCATAAGTCAACATTCAGTTGACTTTTCCATACTAACCTTCTCAATAAGAGACCAATTGCCTCATTGCTAACCAAACTCTATCCGAATTACTTCAAATTCTCCAAATACATATAATGAAATATATAGAAGCATAAAACTGGGAAAACGGGGCGGTAACTCCCGTAACGACGAGTCGGGTCGTTACAAAAATACATCTCGAACCCAGAGAGGCAAGCGACATTTCAGACGTCATTTAGAATGAACTCGAACATGAATAGACTTTCAAACCTTGGCAAGCAAGAACAGACCTACGACTGTAAGGTAACAGGACATACTTTAGGTGAACCATAAAATCACGGCATATATCCGTTTGAACAAAAATAAATATTCATTTGAACTCAGAAACGGTAAGCCACGACAAAGATAGATTCATTAATCACTGAACTTCATAGATGCAAGTATTCAAGGTTGTACCATTCTTAATACGCTCGATATAAAAGATTGAAATCTCATACCTTCTTAGCAATACAACAAAAGGAGAAAAAATTGAATCTGGTTTCTGAGGAATGAAAGCACCACAGAACCAACGGGGACAACAACAGCTCAGTAAACAGAAATAGATTCACACTTTTGACGAATTCCATTGTTCATCCAGAAATCAGAATCGAAGTAAAAGAACTCTACTATTTCGAAATGCTAAATAAAAATGACATCAAATTAAATCATGGAACCTCCATAATATTTTTGTTCTGTTCTGATATCGGAAAAAAAACTGAACAATCGAAAAAGAAGAAGGGGAACGTTTTTACACTGATTTTCTTACAGTTTTCTCTTTGAAGAAATCTCTCCAAAATCCTCTCTCCCAAAACGAAAAATCCCTAGACTTCTCTCTCCAAAACCAAAAAAAAAATCCCATTTCTCTGAAACTCCTCTCTTATATAGCCTTTAAGGATTCTCGAAGCTTCTGCCTTCCTATCCGAAAATCCCCCAAATCCGAAAAATCCATCCTCTAACAAAGAATCTCTCTGAAATCTACTAACTTGGGACAAATGGACAAAGAGGATTATTCTTTAATCCTACGACCCCCATCAATCCTTCATTTGTTGGAGAGAGATGAAGCACGCGAGGTTCGAGTGAGAGGAAACGATGAGAAATAATCACGTCAGAAATCGTTAGAATAGTAAGAAGAGAGATGGAGGTACGTGTGGTTTAGGGATTTGGGATCACTCACCATGGATTTGGCCTGAAACGGGACTGGATTTGAGTGAAGAAGGCGTGTGAATAGTGTTCCCGTCATTTTGGGCGTTGATTTAGGTTTTCTGTATGTCTTTGTGTATGTATATGGGGAGTGGGTCGGGTTTGGAGAGCATCTGGGCGTGTTAAGTGATTGGGCTGGGAAGGGTTTGAAGAACAAATGATTTGGGCCTCAGTAAGTTAATTGAATTTGGCCCAAAGTGGCTCTCTTCTTCTTTTATTCTCATTTCTTTTGAATTCCTTTTTTTCAATTCTTTTTTTTCTTTTCTCAAAATTAAGACAAAAACCTAAATGACAATTAAAAACAAGCTATCCTATTAATTCATAATTACTATTATTAACTAAACCAATTTAAAGGACAAACTACCCAACATTTAAAATTAAAACTAAAAATGCAAAGTAAACCCTTTTTTGTGATTTTTCTTTTTATAAAATAACTCAATTACTAAATAATTCTTAAAATACAAAATTAACTCCTAAATGCGCATGCAACACATTTTATATTTTTTCACTAATTAAAATGCACAAATAAAATGCAAATAATTAACAAAAAATGCCACGAAAATCCATAAAATTGCAAACATTGAAAGAAATTATTTTGTTTTGACTTTCTGGGAGTAATTCATATAGGGCAAAAATTACGTGCTCACAGCTGCCCCTCTTTGCACGGAAACACGAAGAGTTTTTGTGCAAAGATAAAGTGAGCAGATACGAGCGATTTTTGCCCGTTTGAATAATCCTTGGGTAGCATCTTTTGAAAGCTTTGACTACACCCTGCGTCCGAGGTTGCCTACATATCCTTGGCTGTAAAGGTATCAGGTCAGTGTAGTTCGGGAATGTCTGGTAGCTGGGACTACCATGAAGCTGTGATTTCACTGTTGCCGCTGCTGCTGCTACTGCTTACTAAACCCCCTTATTACACCATGTCAAAAATAAAAAGATGCTAGACTAGAATATGATCTATGAGTTCCAAAAGTCCTATCTATATCTTCAAACTTGCTCTTGTGGTTCTTGTTGCCTTGTTGACTTGTATTCTTCCAGTGGAATTCCTTTGTTGTCGACTTGAATAATAATTTGAGGTGTTTTTCCTTTCTCGAGGTGAACTCCTAACTGCCAAACTGTATTTTGAGATGTTGTCCTTTTCTCCAGGTGGACGCCTGATTGCAGAACTTGAATTCTATTCCCATTCTCTCCAAGCGGGCTCCTGACTGCTGACTTGAAATGTGTTCCCTTGTTCTCCAGGCGGGCTCCTGACTGCTGACTTTGAAATGTGCTTCCTTGTTCTCCAGGCGGGCTCCTGACTGCTGACTTTGAAATATGCTTCCTTGTTCTCCAGGCGGCCCCCTGACCTCAACAAAATAGACAAAACAAAGAAAATCTCTTGCCCCAGTTTGGTGGCTGGGCATCATATTACCAGATATCAGTAAGAATTTGAAACCTAAAACTTGAATTGTACTCCCTCTGTTCCCCAGGCGGGCTCCTGACTGCTAAAACTTGAATGCATTCCCTTGTTCTCCAGGCGAGCTCCTGACTGCTGACTTTGAAATATGCTCTCTCCCTTGTTCTCCAGGCGGGATCCTGACTGCTGACTTTGAAATGTGCTCCCTTGTTCTTCAGGCGGGATCCTGACTGCTGACTTTGAAATGCGCTCCCTTGTTCTCCAGGCGGGCTCTTGACTGTTGACTTTGAAATGTGCTCCCTTGTTCCTTGGAGGGCTCCTAACTTCAACAAAATAGACAAAACAAAGAAAATCTCTTGCCCCAGTTTGGTGGCTAGGCATCATATTACCAGATATCAGTAAGAATTTGAAAGCTAAAACTTGAATTGTACTCCCTCTATTCTCCAGGCGGGCTCCTGACTGCTAAAACTTGGATGCATTCCCTTGTTCTCCAGGCGGGCTCCTGACTGCTGATTTGAAAGGTATTCCCTTGTTCTCCAGGCAGGCTCCTGACTGCTGACTTGAAATGTATTCCTTTGTTCTCCATGCGGGCTCCTGACTGCTGACTTTGAAATGTGCTCCCTTGTTCTTCAGGTGGGCTCATGACTACTGACTTTAAAATGTGTTCCATTGTTCTCCAGACGGGCTCCTGACTTTGACAAAAATAGACAAAACAAAGAAAATCTTCTGCCCCAGTTTGGTGGCTGGGTGCACATGTGGTTGTAAACTAAATCATGTTGCCAAATATCAGTAAAAACTTGAAAGGTAAGACTTGAATTGTACTCCCTTGTTCTCCAGGCGGGCTCCTGACTGCTGCATTTGAAATGTATTCCCCTGTTCTCTAGGCGGGCTCCTGACTGCTGAGTGGAAATGTATTCCCTTGTTCTCCAGGCGGGCTCGTGACTGCTAATTTGAAATATATTCCCTTGTTCTCCAGGCGGGCTCCTGACTGCTGACTTGAAATATATCCCCTTGTTCTCCAGGCGGGCTCCTGACTTGAAATGTATTCCCTTGTTTTCCAGGCGGACACCTGACTTCAACAAAAATAGACAAAATAAAAAAAAATTTCTGCCCCAGTTTGGGTAGCTGGGCACATAGGTGAGTATTAAACTGAATCATTATACTAACTAACATTAGGAATTTTAAAGCTAAGTCCTATTATCTAGGGAGGTCCTGACAACTCCTAATTGAACACCAATTAAAAACCTAAGTTATATCTTCTAAAGGTATTACTCCCACAATATTTGTTATCTAAAAGGTCTTAAAATAATCCTATTATCCAGGAAGGTCCTAAAAATTAAATCAAGGCTTATCCTAAAGACTGACATTTTTACGACTGAATCATACTACGCTACAACAGAATTTATGCTACATCTTGCTATCTAATGGAAATCTTAAAACTTGGTCCCATTATTTAGGGAGGGGTCCTGAAAACTCCTAATTGAATCCTGTCTTAAACCATGCAAACTTTGCATTCAACTTAAATTCTTCTATAATTTGTTTTGAAATTTATCTAGGCCCTATTTTTCAGGAAGGTCCTGAGAGTTTACGGTCAAACCTGTTTTGGTGCTAGCTCTTCCCCTACGGAGAGTTTCTCCGAAACAAATGAAAACTTTCTGCCCCTGTTTCAATCAAAGAAAAATTTTATCAGTTTAAAATGGTGGTTAGTTGATGGCATTCTTGCTGAAGATGTCTCCGCTGCTGTGTTTTGCTTTGACCTGCTTCCCGAACTGGCCCTGAACCGCTTGACTTTCTGACTGACTTTCAAACCCCATGACCTTTGATGATCCGAATATTCTATACCCAGACTGTTGTTTCACATCTCTGACCCCTTTTATCTGAACCTTTGCAATTCCCATGACATTACCAAATCATTCTTCCAATAAAACTTCCGGTGACTCCCTGTATCCTACTTTACATCCTGCTATCTTTGGTATGTTCTGGCCACAATGTGCTTTGCAATTTTGGAAGTTGGTAGTGAGCTTTGAAATCCTTCCTTATTTTCTTTGAACAAAACTGACATTGAAACATCTTAGAGAAACAAAACCCCGAAAGAAATAAAATGCAATGACCTTGAGAGTTGAGGATAAAGAAAATCCAAAATTGGGCGATTTACTAAAAGGAAAAAGGGAAAGAGAGACTTATCTAAGTGGAACAGCTGGCACCATTGATCATGACATGCATTTTGGACTTATCGGCCCAATCCGTCCAAACCAATCATCTTTCGGTTGCCATACTTTGTTGCTCCGGAATTCCATGACCTGATTGCTTCACCCAAACCTTAACCTTGTTAATCATGCGGTGCCCTAAAAGGTTTTCACCTACAGACCTCTCCCATCTGTTCACTTCTCAACTCATTTTCGCCTTAAGGTGCCCGTGAGGGTTTTCACCGATAAAACTCTCTCATTTCTGATTTCTCTCAAATCATTTTGTCCTTAAGGTGCCCAAGAGGGTTTTCAACAATAAGACTCTCTCATTTCGATTTATCTCAACTCCCATCGCCTTACGGTGCCCGTGAGGGTTTTCACCAATAAGACTCTCTCATTTTTCATTACTTTCCTGCTTGGACCGGAGTGTTGCCCCTGATATGAACCACCTCTCCTTGCTCGACTTGGCATTTGTCGAAGACTGATCAAAAGGTCTTCCTTTGGACCGTAATGTGGATTTTGGATAGGGTTAGCAAGAAAGGGTATCAAAAGGCTCAAAAACAATTTAGATGGGTTCAAAATTATAACTTTCGGAATCAATTCTCTTGCACAATCACAACTTTGTCCCAGTTTCTTGCTTGGGGACTTTTGGATTTTTAATTTTGATGGGACCGAACTGTGAGGCTGCCTACGTATCCTTAAAAGGAATCAGGTCGAACACAGTTCATGACATAGTAATTGCTTTATTATTGTGATTTTCCTTTCTTTTCCTTCCACTTTCTCTTCGTTTCTTTTCTTTCTTCCTTTCTTTTTTGTTGTTTTGTCATTTTTTTCGTTTTTCTTTTCTCTCTTTTTTTCTTCTCCTTCTCTTTTTTCTTCTTTCTTTTTCTTTTTTTTTTCATTTTTCTTTTCTCTCTTTTCCTTTACTTATCTTTCACGCTTGTACTTTTGATCCTTGCTACTGATTCCGAAAGAGGGGCATGAGAAAAAGTCAATAAGGCTCAAAAGGGGTGACAAAGGATAAAATATTTAGATAGCAGAACAAAATGCCTTCGTCATTTCAATCTACAAGACATGCCGAGTACAAACAAATACAAAGAAATCAAAGAAAATCATGCATAATATCTCTTGTCCGTATCGTAATTGATGGCCATTTCAACCCATTTGCCTTTTATGTATGTCAAATACAAAGCACCATTGGACAACACCCTCGTTACGATGAACAACCCCTACCAATTTGGGGCGAACTTGCCTTTGGCCTCAGCCTAATATGGAAGAATACGTCTTAACAATTGCTGACCCACTTCAAACTTTCGTGGACGTACCTTCTTATTATATGCTCTTGCCATTCTTTGTTGATACAATTGGCCATGACACACTGCTGCCAATCTTTTCTCATCGATCAAACTCAATTGCTCCAATCGGGTTTTGACCTGTTCATCATCATCAATCTGTGCTTCATCATCACACTCAATTTTTTGTATTATTATTTCAGAATTAGATTGGCTTCTAAGACTGGGCCGAAGATTCCTCATGCATGTCATGTCATTGAAACCAGCATAAAAGAACTGTACAGAAAAGAAAAACAAAAATGAAACTATCAGGAATGAAGAAGAAGGGAAATTGCATTTCATTTAAATTGAAAGATAACAAGGTTTAACACATCCAAATGGACGGAACATAGAATCTGAATCACAACCCTAGAATAATCCAGACAACTAAAAGAAAATCAAAACCCACTACCAAAACTCCCTCCGAGTAGGAAGAGAAGTAGCTTCCCAATTGTTGATCTTCACATTCGGCCTGACAAAATACACTTATTCGTCACCAGAACCTCCCCCAATTTCTACCGTGTTCACTTCGTCAATCAGACTTTGGACCCTCTCAAATCAACTCCTCATCAAAGACAACCACATGTTTTGGAACTGCTGATACCAGACACTTCACTGCCCCTGACTTGATAAAAGTCTTGAAGAGGTGTGGGATAGGCCTAGAGAGTGGCCATGCTTTCTTTTCCAACTTTGTAGCCTTTTTCACATCATCCCCTGTAGGCTTGAATCCCAGACCAAATGTACCCATATTTTAACATGGCTGCAAAGATGCGTCCAAACCTTTACCCAGCACAAAACCATACTTCAACATCTCATTAGCTACCATGCAGATCGAAGGTGATAGCTTCGGCCTTGGAATGCATTTTCCTTTAGGAATCTTTTCAACATACATCGTTTCGGAAGTTTGATAAGCTAAAGGTCCTTGATCATGTCCAGCCTTAATAAATGGAACAGATGAATCTTCACGAAAGGATAAATCCTCCTCCCTATGCACAATTATCTCTTGTTTGTTCCACTCAAATTTCACCATTTGATGTAGCGACGGCGGCATTGCCTTAGCCGCATGTATCCAAGGCCTACCCAATAATAAATTATACGGGGCAACCATGTCTAGGACTTGAAATTCTACACTGAAACCAACTGGCCCTATCACCAATTCAAGCGTTATATCTCCAGCAGAACCTTTTCCTTTCCCATCAAAAGCTCGAACCCTACACCGTTCATGTGGATTCCTTCTGTGCCGATCTTCAACTTTTGCAAAGTGGAAAGAGGGCAAATATTTGCACAGGATCCATTATCAACCAACACCTTGGTGACAAGATAATCTTCATACTTCACCGTGATACAAAAATCTCGATTGTGTTCCGCGCCCTCTATAGGAATCTTATCGTCCGCAAAAGTGGTCCCATTTGCTTCGAAGATCCTGCTAGCAATCTTTCCTAATTGATTTACTGTGATGTTATCAGGAACATGTGCCTCTTTCAGAATCTTCATTATGGCCCCACGATGTTCATCCGATTGTGTCAACAAAGATAACAGAGAAATATTAGCTGGAGTTTTCCTTAATTGTTCAACAATGGATTAGTCTTGCACTTTCATTTTTCTCAAGAACTCTTCGACCTCCTCCTCGGTCACTAATTTCCTTACTGGAATTTGGATACCTTTGAAGATCTTAGCCTTTCTTAGTTCTTTGGAGGTAAGACATCCTCCGAAATGAGTCGATTCTCTAATCTCAATGAATTCTTCCTCCACTTCTTTTCCTTTGTGTGTCATTATTGCTCGTTTGCAGTTCCCCGGGACATCCTTTGTCTCAACCGCTGGCAACTGAGTCATTGATTTAATAGCAACAGGGGTAATGGGAGACCCTTTCACAACTACAACAGGCTTGCTTGGCATCCCTAGTACCACCAACTTTGGCTTTTTCCGACTTGCCCCGACACCACTCGAAGACCCTTTTGCAAACATCACACATTTTCTAGATACTTCATCTTGCTCCACAACCTTAGCGGGTTTATCAATTTCAATGGGAGGCCCGAGATGAGGAGTGCACCAGTATGGATCCGAGGTCTTGAATGTTGGTTTTGTACCATAGTATTGGGCATCGGGAACTTTGAACAAGGTTTCACTAGAAGATAGAAGGATGTTGGCATGGGGAGGAGCAGGGTAATTGTGGCAAGGGGTAAAGCCTGGGGCATGTTGGGAGGTGAGTCCAATGACATTGGGAATCTGTGATTGTGATGGTAGTGGGACAGAAACAAGAGTTTCGATGTAGTTGGTGGGGAATGAGGGTAGAGGGTTCCCACTAATCGAAGCCTAGTACATCTCCGTTATCTGGCGTTTCAACCTTTGGGCCTCTTCTTTCAACTCAAATTCCGATTCGACAACCCTATGTCCAGTCCCTTACTAGTCATGGATGTCTTGTTGTTTGACCTAGCGTGTATGGATGACTCGCCCGAATGCCACAAACTAACTACTTGCCTTTACTCAATATAACAAAATAAAGCCATCACGTTAGCATTAGGGCATTTAACATAAGATAATCTCACTTTATTTGCAATGCACCTAGCCACAATTATCGGCTCTAAAATGACTTCGAGGGTACAAAGATCAGTTGGCATCATCCCAATGTGTCCATTTGAGTCTTCTCTTTTCTTTTCTTTCCTCGCACTTCTTGCTCATTTTCCTTCCTTTTTCCCTTCTAATTATCACTCTTTTCTTTCCTCTCATTTCTCACATCCCATGATTTCACCTCTCTTTTTTTTCTTTTTTTTCCCTTTTCTTTTCTTTTTCTTTTAATTAAAAAAAATAATTCGATCGAACCCTACGTAGGTTGCTTACGTATCATGACCCCACATGAATCAGATCTTTGCGTAGCTCTAGAAGAACGGGAATAAAGTAAACAAACTAACATTCTCATTTTTTCTCTTTTTTTTTTTACCTCAATGACTACTATGACGAGATAAGGGAAGTAAAAGAAACAAATCTCTCTTTTTTTTTTTGAATTTTCTAGACTCAATATTCTATAACCTATTCTAAACTCAAGCTTAGCGGGTATATACTCTTTTTTTGCTTTTTTTTAAACAAATACTCTACGGGAAATTATTAAGGAAATAGTCCTCCAAAAGAAAAACATATTTTTTTTACGAAGGAAATCTAAAGAATAAATCACAGAAAAATATTTTGCATTTTTATTTGATATCCTGACGCAAGATTTCGAAACAAGCAATGAAAAAGATAAAATAAAATATATTTGAATTTTAATTTTGATTGCCTAAAGAAAAATTCTAATGATAAATAAAAGATAAAGTATATTTTTTCTATGTACAATATCCTAAAGTTCTAATGAAAATAAAAGGAACTTTTTTTTCCCACTAATTCCCCAAAGAAACATTTCAAAAGAAAATCTTTTTGGATTTTGAACTAACACCTTAAAGAAAGCTTTAAAAGAAGTACTAAAAGAAAATTCTCTTTTTTTGAATTTTGGTCTTAATATACTTAAATGAAACATAAACACAATTCATTTTAAGTCCTAGATATTAATTGCCTAAAGGAAAAACAACCTCAAATTTTTTTCTTTTTTTCCATTTCTAGAATTAGTAATCTAAAAAAACGTATAATGAAAATATAAAATGCAACATCTCTTTTTTTGGATTTTTGAGTTACAACATATTTTTTCAAATATAAAGCAGAAAATACAATAACAAAAGACTTGACATTATTATACAAAACTAGAAAGTAAAAGACGACATAAAATGAAGAACAGAATCAAAACATAAAAATAAAACAAATCTCTTTAAGCAACTCCTGACTGAGCGATCCTGACTGGATGGACACGGGGTGTCTGTCATGCTCAAATTCCAGTAAATAAATCCATACCTGTATGAGAAAACTTTAAACCAACATTATGTGAGACAACAACACTCCCTACTGGACACATGCAACGCATGATTGAGGCCATTTTGCAAAAAGATGGCTAGAAGTGCAAAATTTGGCTAAGACCCCGCAAAGCTAAGAAACCTAAGATTTACTAGGAAGACCAGACCCTATGTGGGTTGCCTACGTATCTCGCCCTGAAAGACGAGAACCAGGTATGCGTAGTTCGGGCAGATTGGATACAATTGAGAATTAAAAAATAACTAATTTAAAGAAAACATATTTTTTGCTTTTCTTGAAAAATGATGAAACATGCAAAATCTTTTTGGATTTTCTTTTCCCTTTTTTTTTGATTTTTTGATTTTTTGAAAATGATGAAAAAGCGTAAAATCTTTTTTTTTTTTGTATTTTTCTTAATAAAAACATAACAAAAAACATAGTTGGGCCGTACTTGCTTTATTTTCACACTTTACCCTCTTTTTTTCCTTTTTTTTCTTTTTTTTTCATTTTTCATTTGCCCTCAACTTTCATTGGTCCGCCAAATGACCCTTTTACCCTTGTAGAAATGCAACATGTAGCACATAGGATGCATCAAGATGGTATGTTATTTTGGGTACACCTGTCCTAGACGAACCCAACCCCAGTGTTGAGTTCCC
>MU746922.1:46638-69541 GCA_026770625.1 Nicotiana glauca
GGGGGGGGGAGGGCTGCGTACCGGTAACCAAAAGATCCTCCGGTTTTGCAACTTGTCCAAGCCTCGTCCTATTTGGAATATGATACTAACAGAAATAAGTCACGACCAGCGTGCACTCCTTAGGAGGGAGAAGAGAAAGGTTTCATAGCAGTTTATATATACAGTTCAGATAATATCAAAGCGGTAAAAATAACATTTTGCATATTAGTCCCAAATATGTAATGAAATCAGATAATAAACAAATCCAAATACAACAATTATTTCAAGCTCGAATTCTGAACCCTGAACCAGAAGTTCTGGGTTCTTGTCCCCAGCAGAGTCGCCAGAGCTGTCACACCTCCTTTTTCACTACTACACCCCGTAAAAGGGTATAATAAGGGAGTTTTTTCTAATTTAAGTGACAATCGAAACGAGATTATTTCTTAAGAGGTTTCGAGTCGCCACTTGGGAGATTTATGGTGTCTCAAGTCACCGGTTTAAAATCCCGAATCGAGGAAAAGAATGACTCTGTTTAGTTGTCCGCAAACCAGAAATCCAAATAAGAAATTCTGTTAACCCAGGAGAAGGTGTTAGGCATTCCCGAGTTCCGTGGTTCTAGCATGGTCGCTCAACTGTTATAATTGGCTTAGTTATCTGATTTTAGAATATTTTGAACCTATGTGCAATTTTAGTTTTAACCGCTTTTATTTATTTTTTAGAGAAAATTGCAATGTTATTAAAACAAGTCTCGAACCACGTCACATAAATGCACCCGTGGTTTTTGACATATTTTAACATCATTGAGATTTGGATTTGAGTCACATAAATGTGCACCCGTATTTAGAAAGGTAGATTATTAAAATACGCGCCTAAAGCAACTACGCATTTGCACTTTGCGAGGGCCATGAAATTTGCTAAATGGCACGCCTCGAATTCTAAGGATCACTACAGAATTAATTAAACGAGGGCCATGCAATTGTCATTTTTATTTGGCATTGCATGCCCCCAAATTATTCTAATTAAAAAGTTTCTAAGCTAACTCATGAGGGTCATAAGTTGTTATTGGTTTTGAATGGCACACCTCAATTAATAAAATATTTGCATTCAACTAAAACAATCTACGGATTTTTATATTTAAAAGAATTAACTGGAACGCTTATACCTACTATGCAGCAGCAGTAATTTAATCCCAACACCTCAAAAGTTAATCCTACAGGTGATCGACCAACAACATCAACACCAAAAACTGGGCAGTCCGAAGTTGTGACAACCAGTACTTCTGTAACAACATCTCAAGGCAAGATATTCTAATGGATACTGTAATCCAATATGCAGGAAATCTAAAGCTAGTATGCTGCAGGAGCAAGCTATTCAAAATAACTCAATTGGTGATCGACAAGCAGCAGAAAATATCAAAGTGAGGTAGCAACAAATGGTCGTAACAACTCCAACTATTAAAGTTGTGAGAACTTCAATTCCTTTTGAGAACCAAGAAAATTGCCAAATTTCCAACCGAAACCTTTTCCTTAATCACTCTATGTCCCACTTTATTAAAATCCTCAATTCAACTCACCACTAATCTAATAGGCATGTTGGTTCGTTAAGAAACTTGACATCAATAAGCATTTAATATTCTAATGCAAAACAGAAACATCACACGCACATTGTGAATGCCATAACAGTATCAACAAAATGCTTCGTAGAATAAATTACAGCACTCATAAATGACCAAGAAAGCAAAAGATAACAAAGAATCATTTAGTCTGCAAATTTTCAACTCCTAGAACCATATCCTCACAGCAATATTACTGTTATTTTCAGAAATAGAAGGAAGTAAAGCTCCAATTCCAATCACAGTGTTGCTTACCAAATTATTGGAATATGCAGGGGAAGAGTGAAGATGGAGAAGAAAAAGATAGAAACACTAGCCAACAAACCTTAACAAGCTAAGATTAATGTCGAACGAAATGTAAGCCAAGTCTTGACCTTCTGTACATCTATACTAAGGGATGGGGGTGAATGTCCTCTAATGAAGCAAAAATTAGAGTGGGAAACCAACTTCGAAACCAACATTGAAATTCCTAAAAAATGATTATTGCAAGAGCTGTGTTGAAAATGAGTTAACAGAATCAAACATTGACTTCATCCAAACATACAAAGAAGATCATTTTCTGAATTCCTATAACAACAGCAGCTTCAGGTCCATTTTTCCTTAAAAAAATAAATTAGCATAACTACGTGTTACAATATTGGCAACTCACACCTTTGGATTCTCTGTTAGTGGTTTACTCGACACTCCGATCTCATAATATCACTAACATTGACAGATCGAATATGCAGAAGATGAGGAAAGACAGGCCAACGATCGAGTTACTAAGCAACTAAGAAAGCACTCACAAAAATTTAAATTCAGGAGCCCTATGGTTCAAGTTTAAACTTCAGAAGCTTCAAACCAACAAAACATACAAATGATCATGAAGCAGGGAAAATGAGATTATTCAATGGCTCATGTTGGACTTGTCGAGACAAAATAGTAGATACGAGCAGATTACTTTGAGCATCAAACATGTCACATATGGCAAATGAAACGACAGGAACCAAAGCTTAAACCAGTCGACTCTTAGAATTTGAAGAGGTTTCAACCAGAGAAGAAATAAAAAATGAACCAACACATGCGCATTCAGAGAAGCGGCTCAACTTCAATCCTTTAAGAACGCACTTTCACTGGGCTCAGTTTAAAACTAATTAATTCAAAATTAAATAAGACTTGATTACTACTACTCTTACTATCCAAGTATGTTCAAACAAGATCATCAAGAGGATCTGATTCAGACAAAATACATCTCGAACCCAGAGAGGCAAGCGACATTTCAGACGTCATTTAGAATGAACTCGAACATGAATCGACATTCAAACCTTGGCAAGCAAGAACAGACCTACGACTGTGAGGTAACAGGACATACTTTAGGTGAACCATACAATCACGCATATATCTGTTTGAAAAAAAATAAATATTCATTTGAACTCAGAAACGAAAAGCCACGACAAAGATAGATTCATTAATCACTGAACTCCATAGATGCAAGTATTCAAGGTTGTACAATTCTTAATACGCTCGATACAAAGATTGAAATCTCATACCTTCTGAGCAATACAGCAAAAGGAGAAAAAATTGAATCTGGTTTCTGAGGAATGAAAGCACCACAGAACCAATGGGGACAGCTACAGCTCAGTAAACAGCAACAGATTTACACTTTCGACGAATTCCATTGTTCATCCAGAAATCAGAATCGAAGTAAAAGAACTCTACTATTTCGAAATGCTAAATAAAAATGACATCAAATTAAATCATGGAACCTCTATAATATTTTTGTTCTGTTATGATATCGGGAAAAAAATGAACAATCAAAAATGAAGAAGGGAAACTTTTTTACACTGATTTTTTTTTAGTTTTCTCTTTGAAGAAATCTCTCCAAAATCCTCTCTCCCAAAACAAAAAATCCCTAGACTTCTCTCTCCAAAAACAAAAAAAATCCCATTTCTCTAAAACTCCTCTCTTATATAGCCTTTAAGGATTCTCGAAGCTTCTGCCTTCCTATCCGAAAATCCCCCAAATTCGAAAAATCCATCCTCTAACAAAGAATCTCTCTGAAATCTACTAACTTGGAACAGATGGACGAAGAGGATTACACCTCCTTAATCCTACAACCCCCATCAATCCTTCATTTGTTGGAGAGAAATGAAGCATGCGAGGTTCGAGTGAGAGGAAACGATGAGGAATAATCGCGTCAGAAATCGTTAGAATGGTAAGAGGAGAGATGGAGGGACGCATGGTTAGGGATTTGGGATCACTCGCCATGGATTTGGCCTGAAATGGGACTGGATTCGAGTGAAGAAGGCGTGTGAATAGTGTTCCCATCATTTTGGGCGTTGATTTAGGTTTTCTGTATGTCTTTGTGTATGTATATGGGGAGTGGGTCGGGTTTGGAGAGCATCTGGGCGTGTTAAGTGATTGGGCTGGGAAGGGTTTGAAGAACAAATGATTTGGGCCTCAGTAAATTAATTGAATTTGGCTCAAAGTGGCTCTCTTCTTCTTTTATTCTCATTTCTTTTCAATTCCTTTTTTTCAATTCTTTTTTTCTTTTCTCAAAATTAAGAGAAAAAACTAAATGACAATTAAAAACAAGCTATCCTATTAATTCATAATTACTATTATTAACTAAATCAATTTAAAGGACAAACTATCCAACATTCAAAATTAAAACGAAAAATCCAAAGTAAACCCTTTTTTGTGATTTTCCTTTTTATAAAATAACTCAATTACTAAATAATTCTTAAAATGCAAAATTAACTCCTAAATGCGCATGCAACACATTTTGTATTTTTTTACTAATTAAAATGCACAAACAAAATACAAAAAATTAACAGAAAATGCCACGAAAATCCACAAAATTGCAAACACTGAAAGAAATTATTTTATTTTGACTTTATCGGAGTAATTCATATAGGGCAAAAATCACGTGCTCACACCTATAGGGTTTAAAAAACCAATCTGTTTAGACACTACGCCTGTAAGTTTATGAAAATAGTTTTTACATGTTGACAAGGTTTAATACAGTTTATGCATGTCAATGAAGTTCTTGAGCGCATTAGTCCATTTAAATACTACGCCTATAGGGTTTTCGAAAACCGATTTATACAAGTCTAAATCATTCATTACACCTAGCATTCCTATAGGATCCAAACTGCCTGCGTAAACTTCTTTATTGTCTTACTGCACTCCTGATTAATGATTAGATACAATGCTTATAGGACATCACTATTACACGCCTAGGCAAGCCTGTAGGGTGACTAAAATCCTGCAAACTATAAAACTACGCTTTGTTATTTGTGACTGCCTATATTCAACAGGTTTAAAATCGGTAGGCAAACTGATTAAGTTTTTTACACTTTGGTCTTAACTCAATACTGCATATTCTCTGTTCACCTAGATATCCTGTTCTAGGGCTTCTCTTAAATATCTAAAAATTGTGGTTTGAGACGTGCACTTACTTGCTCTGTTTGTGGAGGTAAAACTTGAGCCTTTAATTATTCCATCTTTGGTTCAGTCCTAATTGTTTTGATTGTCGCATAGATTTTTCTCCTTTAAGTACCTTAGATAGTCTAGAACTACCTAAATTAGAGGTCCTAAATACCTCCAGGGCCACAAGGAAGGGACGAGTAGTGCGCGCATAGGATATATCTTAAGGTTGCTAGAATGTTTTAGGCTATGACCAAGGGGAGGGAATTGGGTAGGAAGGGATATGATGACCTGCGCGCTAATGTCACGTGAAACCCCTCATTGAGAAGTGATTATCAGGCATTGCATAGGTATGGTCCTGTAGGCTAATCAACCTAGGACTTCCCTTTCCCAATTCCCATATGTGTTTAAATTCTCTAAACTTCCTTTACATATATATATGATGTCCAAATCTCTTTACCTTCATTATCTGAACTTTCTTGATCATATATGCATTTAGATGGGGAAAGCTACTTTATTTGCAAGTACTTGCTTGTTTGTTAATTGACTAATTCATATAATTTAAGTTCGGCCAGGACCCACTATTGTGGACTACGAGGGATGCCTAATACCTTTCCCTCAAGGTTATTTCGAGCTCTTACCCTAATCTCTGGAAATGCAAACTAGTCACAAGAGTTAATTACTCTAGGTGCCCTAATGCACCATAATATATTAGGTGGTGACTCTTCAAATACCCAATTTCCAAAGGAAACTAGTTGTTCCCCCATGAATGTCGAAACCCGAACTTCTCCGCAAAAAGGGAAAAAAGGGGGCACGACAGCATGGCAACTTTGCCGGGGAAAGTCTAGGCTCTTACAATAACGAACTTATTTTTGTGAATTAGTCCAAGCATGCCTTATCCCGTGTACCCTTTCCCCTTTATTTGGATTTAACTACTAATTTATGATTTCTTTTATTTTCATGAACTGACTTGTCTCTTTGTTTTCTTTTTCTATAATTTTCTTTCAATTATTTAAATACTGCATTTATTATTTTTCTTACATGCAAATACTTGACAACATGCTATTTATTGTTGCATAAATCATGCTCAACATCATATTCCACTCGTGCGTAATCAATCCTATAGCAACACTTGATGAGTGTTTGCTCTCTTCCTATATATCACCCTTTAAATTCGGAAAGGCACATTTGCGCTAAAACTAGTCGATCAGCGAAGCGTTCGACGGTTCCGTGCCTTTGCCCCTCAAGTTGTCCGCTTGAAGGTCCCAGTCTAGACCTCTATAGTAGCCTTACTCTAATTAATTATACATGCATCAAGGTCAAACTTAGTTGGGTTAATATGTCGCCTGCATAATAACTTTTTAAGACAAGCCTCGTCCAAAAGTCCATCAGGGTTTCCATAATTCCAACGGACATAATCACGATTCTATGCATTAATTTGGAGAAATAAGTGCCAATATGCTAATCATTACTTTATAAATTAGATGAACTTAAAGAGGGAAAAGGCCTAAATCTCTCTTGTTTTGCAGAAAATAAGGAAAGAAGTTCCCTGATTCGGTATGGTCACTAGAATTCCTCCACTTTTGCTAGATTGGTGGAGGGACCTTCCGTCAAATGACCAAAATAATGTGAAAAGAGTCTTAGGGAATTTGCCATCACTATTGGATCTTCAACCAAACAAGACGTTGATTGAGGTTGCCACTCTATTCTGGGATAAGGAAAGGGTTGTGTTCCGTTTTGGCGACATAGAAATGACTCCCCTTCTAGAAGAAATAAGGGGATTTGATGGGTTGCCTTGGGATAGCCCTGGTCTGCTAGTACCTGAAAATCGCACCACTAAAGGGTTCCTTAAGATGATGGGGCTGAAGAAGAATGATGATTTGGAGTGCCTAAAAAACACCTACATACCTTTTGATTTCCTTTATGAAAGATACGGTCACAATAGCTCTTACCGTATTTTTGATGATGAGTTCTCAATCACCTCTTTGGGTTGGGTTCATCGAAGTGTCTTCGTGTTTATTGTGTGCTTCTTGGGCATGCTGGTATTCCCAATTCAAGGGTATAGAATCAATACAAGGCTGGCCATGGTGACCTAAACTCTGATGGACGGGATCGACGGGCAGACATACACTATTGTCCCTATGATATTTGCAGACATATACCGGGTCATGGAACGGTGTCAAAAGGGGTTCAAATTCTTTGAGGGTTGCAACTTGCTGTTACAAGTTTGGCTGTTAGAACACCTCCAAAGGGGCCAATACGCTTTCCATGAAGGCCATGGAATGACCACATAGCCTTCCATCACCCTAAGAGGATGATTTACATTCCAGACATGTTCGATCAAGCTAAGGATGTTGTAGGGTGGGTCCAATTTTTCAACAAGTTGACTGATGAACAAGTTCAATGGATGTTCGAGTGGTTCCCCACCGACGAGTTCATCATCAGATCTAGGGACGTCCCATATTTGGTGTTGATCGGATTACGGGGGATATACCCTTATGCTCCTATTAGAGTTATGAGACAGGCAGGCAGGAGATAGGTCATACCACAGGTCGCTAAGATGATTCACTTCAGAGCCAATTTATAGGGTGACGCCATCCCATATAATAATAAAGCACAACATATGTGGACTTTAAAGATTATTGTGGAGAAGGATACCATCGAGCTAGATAGATACCATGTGGGCCACTCATTCTTTTATCCCTCATGGTTGGATGATATTCTGTTAGGAGTCTTTGAGCCAAAGGTTGGTCCAGCAAACAGGTTCATAGATGAATTCGTCGAAGCAGAGGTGAAGTACAAGTTGTGCAAAAGAGTTCGAGAGTCTGAAGCTGAACATATGGCACTGCATAAGGCAGATATAGAGATGATTAATGAGTGGAAAGTAAGATCTATTAAATCCAGCAAGAGATTGGAATATCTGGAGTACAGTTTGATGGCATTGGAGGGGAAGATGAGAAAGAGGGTCATCGACTGTGAGGACGCTGAAGGAAATGAAGGAGGGCATCTAGCAAGGGCATTCCTACTGCTGAACCTGCGGGAGCTGAGATACTTGATCGACAACAACATCCGGTATGGAGAGGGTCCTTCTGGGACCAAGTAGATTAGATTTACTTGCTTTCCTTTTTTTAATATAATAAGGCCAAGTGCCATTAGCAACATTATCTTATTTAGTATCATTTTGGGGCGTTTATTTTTGCATTAATGAAATGAGGCAATTATTGGCACCAAATTTCTCCAAGTTTATTTGTCGCTAGGCGTACCTCGGGCACAACGAGGCTCCCAAATTAGGACGTGAATTTACATTCTCGTAATATATTCTTAATTTCTGCAAACATTTCGAAATCCCTAATGACTTGTTTACCTTTTGCTTTTCTTTATTATTTATTCCCATCCCCTAAGGTTGGTTCGCACATATTGGCATCATCAGCGTATCATACCAGATCTAGAGGCCCTCCACCTCCTCCTCCTCCAAGTAATACAAAGACCAAAGGGAAGGATAAAATGGAAGACTTAAGTGGTATTCGAAAGGAAAATGTGGAAAATGCAGAAACTTCAAATGGTCGGAGCACTCCCGCACCGAATGACAGTTTTGAGATTAGAATAAAAGACACTGGAGCTACAGGGAGAACTTGAGCAGGTCCGCAACTTGGCAAACTTATCCCTCACTCTGAATGTCCTCGACATCAGCCAACAAAATGCAAAGAACCCAGCACCTCCCCAAAACACACCAAACCAACATCCACAAAACCATCCTACACCGCATCAATATGCAACCCCACCTCAAAATCCCAATCCCTTACCGATACCAACCCCTCCACAACACCACTATCAACCAGTTTAGTATCCACCAACCACCGCTTATCACACTCCCCAGAACACACACAACCCATTCCAGATCCTCAAAACTCAACCAATGACCATCACTACACCCAAGTCCCTGGCACTCACCAAAACAACCCTATATATGTGGAAATCGTACCTCACTCTACTCAACCAACTTCCCATACACTAGATTCCTCTAAGAAGGACCTTCTCATCTAGAACACGGCTGAAGAACACAAGAAATTGACATGTCGGGTTCAAGGCATTGAAGGCGGCAAAGGAATAGAAGGTTTGAACTATGAAGACCTATGCATACAGGCAGATATAGAACTACCAGAGGGTTAAAAACCTCCGAAGTTTGGGATGTTTGACGGTACATGTGATCCTAGGGTTCATTTAAGGACATATTGTGACAAGCTTGTTAGGCTCAGAAAGGATGAAAAGATCCGGATGAAACTCTTTATGAGGAGTCTTACGGGAGACGCTTTGTCCTGGTACATTAGCCAAGATCCCAAGAAATGGTCCAACTAGGTGAGTATGGTATCTAATTTCATGGACCGATTCAAGGTCAATGCAGAAAATGCACCAGATGTTTTCTACATCCAGAACCTCAAGAAGAAACCCACCGAGACTTTTCGCGAGTATGCTACTCGATGGAGGTCAGAAGTGACCAAGGTCGGTCCATCTTTGGACGAGGAACAGATGAACAAATTCTTTATCAAAGCACAGGATCCTCAGTATTATGAAAGGTTGATGGTTATTGAAAATCATAAATTATCTAATATCATCAAACTTGGGGAAAGAATCGAGGAAGGCATCAAAAGCGGGATGGTAACGAACTTTGAGGTATTACAGGCCACAAGCAAGGCATTACAATCAGGCGGTATATCAAAGAAGAAAGACGTTGGGGCAGTAATGGTGGCTCAAGTCCCGAAATCTCTACTTACCTATAAAACACCTCCACCGACATATCAAACACCTCCACCCACATACCATGCAACCCCATATACATCTCTTAGATATTCCCAACCAGCCACTATTTGTCATACCTATAATTTCCAACCATCTCATTTCCAGTCACCTCCAACTCGCCAGAATTATTCAAGACCAAGACCCAATTTTGATCGCAAACCACCCAGACAATACAATGATATTGCTGAACCCATCGACCAACTGTACGAAAGGTTGAAAACCGCTGGTTATGTCACCCTTATTCCCGCTGTGGCGTTAGAGAATCCATCCCAATGGGTCAATTCAAGCAAAACTTATGCGTACTATTTCGGTATGAAGGGGCACACCACTAACGAGTGTCGAACATTGAAAGATAAAATCTAGATGCTGATTGACAACAATTTCATATAGGCGAAGGAAGCCACACCCAATGCTTATAACAACCCTCTCACTGATCATAGAGGTGGTGGGATACATGTGATAGAGACGAGCGAAGAATTGGATCCTGAGGGGTCGATTAGGCTTATTCGAGAAGGCAATGACTTTAAACCCTCAACCACCCTTACTCCTATTGTAGTACAGACTCAGTTACCAATTGAGGTTGAGGTAGCTGCATCAGTTCCATTTGAGGTAAAGGTAGCTGCATCAGTTCCATTTGAGGTAAAGGTAGCTCCACCTACGGCCACCCCTATTCTGTTTGAAATAGAATTGGACACACCTTTCATAGTGACAATATCAACTACACCTCCTTTAAATTCAAAAACAATACCTTGGGATTATGTTACCGAAGCTCAGCAAAAAGGAAAGGCAAAGATAGAGGAATTCGATGCTGCGCAAGGAATGACTAGGACCGTAAGAGTCTATAAACGTGAACACCTGGGAGGACCAAGTAAGGATGCCACTACCAAGCAGCCTGTCATCGAAACAGGGCCAGATGACCTTTGGAGGAAAGTACAAGCAAGGGTGTATTCCGTCATTGATCATTTGAACAAAACCCAGCTCAGATATCCATCCTGTCACTATTGCGAAATTCAGAGGCGCACAAGAACTCTTTAATGAAGGTGTTGAGTGAAGCTTATGTACCCAACAATATCACCGGCGAAGAGATGGCCAACATGGTAAGGCAGGTGCTGGAAAGTCATAAAATAATCTTCCATGACAATGAGCTACTGCCCGAAGGATTGAATCACAACCGAGCATTGCATATAATGGTAAAATTTGAAGATAAATTCATCGCCAGGGCCTTGATTGATGGGGGTTCAAGCCTCAACATTTGTCCGTTGGATACTCTGAAAAGATTGGACAAAGGTTTTCATGAAATATGGGCAAGAAGCATGAACGCAAAAGCTTTCGATGGGTCTCAAAGGGCCACAATTGGGGAAATTAACCTTTGCTTGCAGATGGGGTCAACTCGGTTCGACGTCGAGTTTTAAGTGCTCGACATACTAGCCTTATACAATCTTCTGTTGAGCCGATCATGGATACATGCCGCTGGGGCATGGTTTTCACACTACATCAAGCCGTGAAATTCGAATGGAACTGTCAAGAGGTGATCATTCACGGAGACGGGAGTAACCCCATTTACACCAGTCAAACCATCCTAGTTAACGAAAACAAAAGAAGGCTAGGAGGGGAAACCTATCATCACATTGAACGTGTCAATGCCATTGAGAAGGAAAAATGGTGGAGTAGCAAAATATAAAGCATACTAGCATGATCTGGGCATGAACCTGGCAAAGGGCTTAGGAAGAATCTTTAGGGTATCACCAAACTGATATAGCTGAAGGGTCATGGTACTACCTTTAGGCTCGGATATCAGTACACATGGCAAGAGTATAAGGATTTGTTGCCTCCATGGTGTGGACTATATTACATTGAAATTTCTTTTGTTTTTTTTCAATATTCAATATTTATATTGACAAACCTCTCGAGCAACTAGTGCCACATCTGGACTAAGCTTTTCACCAAGCTGATAGAATATGGTGAACCACAGAAGAAGAAGAAGAAGAATTAGCTGGGTTGAGGAATCTACTCTTGGATGATGAAGACATAGACTACAGTGCAATAATTGAGGAGGAGGAAGAACGCCTCACTATTCAGATTGTGGAGAAGGGAGCTGTTATTAGGAACTGGACCGCCACACCATCCCGGGCCCGCCGAGTCCCTGGGTAGCTTGGCAGATTTTATTTCTATAGCCATTCTAGGCATTTAAGATTTTCAGTAATTTTGTTTCAAAGACTTACTTGTTTTAAAATAAATGCTCGATTCATCGAGCCATACTTGTATGGATGTTTTTCAGTTTTAATCAAATGCATTGCTCTTTATTATTTATTATTATCTTATACATTTTTCTTTCTACAACATTATTATTTCTTTTCCTGATGAACCGGTGTCTGTGACATGTAATAAGGGAATACAATGTGAGGGTAGTGATTTGGATGAAGAAGATGAAATAACCGATGAAGTTGTCAGGGAGGTTGAAAACTTTAAGCCTAAGTCCAACCTGGACGAAACCGAAGCAGTAAATTTGGGGGACATCGAGACCGTCAAGGAGACTCACATCAATATTCACCTGTCACCAACGGAGAAGGAAGAGTGCATTCATTTTTTAAAGGAGTATGAGGACATTTTTGCATGGTCATATGATGACATGAACGGTTTGAGCACGTCCATAGTGGCTCACAAGTTGCCTACTAATCCCATGTGTCCACCAGCAAAGCAGAAACTTAGAAAGTTCAAACCAGATATGAGCCTGAAAATCAAGGAGGAAGTTACTAAGCAGATCAAAGCCAAAGTTCTCAGGGTGGTTGAGTACCCAACCTGGTTAGCCAGCATTGTGCCAGTTCCGAAGAAGGATGGGAAGGTCATAATATGTGTTGACTATCGAGACTTAAACAGAGCAAGTCCCAAGGACGACTTTCTAATACCAAATATACATATCCTGATCGACAATTGCGCCAAGCATGAACTCCAATCCTTTATAGATTTATTCGCGGGTTATCACTAGGTATGGATGGATGAAGAAGACACAGAGAAAACCACTTTTATTACCCATGAGGGATATACTGCTACAAGATGATGCCATTTGGTCTAAAGAATGTTGGGACTACTTACATGAGAGCCATGACAACCATCTTCTATGAGATGATACACAAAGAAATAGAGGTATGTATAGACGACGTCATTATTAAATCCAAGAGGGTCGGAGATCACATAACAGACTTGAGAAAGTTCTTTGACATGTTAAGAAGGTACAACTTAAAACTGAACCCCGCAAAGTGTGCATTCGAGGTTCCCGCAGGAAAGTTACTGGGATTCATTGTCAGTTGTCGAGGGATTGAGCTAGACCCATCTAAAGTTAGGGCTATTCAGGAGTTACCGCCGCCTAGGAGCAAAAAGGACGTGATGAGCTTCCTAGTACATCTCAGCTATATCAGTCGCTTCATAGCACAGTCCAATGTGAACCCATCTTTAAGATGCTGAGGAAAGATGTCGAGACGAGTTGGACCGAGGATTGTCAAAAAGCTTTTGACAAAATCAAGGAGTACCTGTCCACACCACCAGTCTTGGTCCCGCCAGATCTGGGATGGCCTTTTCTACTCTATCTATCTGTATTGAATGGAGCCTTCGGATGTGTTCTTGGACAACATGACGATACATGGAGAAACAATCAAGCCATATACTACCTAAGTAAGATGTTCACACCTTATAAAGCTTGATACTCTCTGCTGGAACGCACTTGCTGTGCTTTGACATGGACGACCCAAAAATTGAGGCATTACTTTTGTGACTATAACACATACCTCATATCCAGGATGGACCGTTTGAAGTATATATTCTGGAAACCCATGCCGACTGGAAAGTTAGCCAAGTGGCAGCTACTATTGAGTGAGTTCGATATTGTCTATGTAACCCAAAAGGTGGTCAAAGGACAAGCATTGGCAGGTCATCTTGCTGAAAATCCGATGGGAGGAGAATACGAACCCTTGAAAACATATTTTCCTGATGAAAATGTGTCATTCCTAGAAGAGTACATTACCGAAGCATGCGACGGTTTGAGGGTGTTCTTCGATGGAGCTTCAAATTTTAAAGGAGTGGGCATTAGAGCAGTTTTGGTATCAGAAATGGGTCAACATTATCCGGTACCTGCTAAACTCAGATTTCCCTGCACCAACAACATGGTAGAGTATGAAGCCTGCATAGTAGAACTCAACATGGCAATCGACATGAATATTCAGGAGTTGCTGGTAGTTGATAATTCAAATTTGCTTGTGCACCAGGTACAATGAGAGTGGGTCACCAAGAATTTCAATATATTGCCATATCTGCACCATGTATCATGGATGAAGATAGAGTTTCGGCATGTACCTAGAATTCAGAATGAGTTTGCCGATGCATTGGCCACCTTGTCATCCATGATACAGCATCCGAGCAAGAATTTCATTGATCCCATCCCAGTGAGAATCCATAATCAACCGGCTTACTGTTCTCATGTCGAGGAAGAAACAGATGGAAAATCTTGGTTCCATGACATCAAAGAGTATTTGGCAAAGGGAGAATATTCGGAGCATGCAAACCACACTCAGAAACGCACGCTTCGGAGATTGTCTCGCTTCTTCCATAGCGGAGGAAACTTGTACAAAAGAACTCCCAATTTAGGATTGCTAAGATGCGTCGATGCAAAAGAGGCTTCTAAATTACTTGAGTAGATACATGCTGGGACCTACAACTCGCATATGAATGGTTTTGTTTTGGCCAAGAAGATACTTAGGGATGGTTATTTTGGATGACCATGGAGACAAATTTCGTCTAGTATCTCCGCGAATGCTACCAATGCCAAGTGCATGCCAATATTATAAAAGTTCCGCCAAACGAGCTCAATGCAACAAGCTCACCTTGGTCATTCATTGCCTGGGGAATGGATGTCATCGGTCCGATTGATCCCACTGCTTCAAATGGACACATGTTTATTCTAGTGGCCATTGATTACTTCACAAAATGGGTAGAGGCTCATCTTACAAAGCTCTAACCAATAAAGTCGTCGTAGATTTTGTCAGAGATCATATTATTTGCCGATTCGGAGTTCCCGAGTCCATTGTTACTGATAATACTACCAATCTCAATAGTGATCTGATGAAAGCCATGTGTGAAACTTTCAAAATCAAGCACAAGAATTCCACAGCCTATAGACCTCAGATGAATGGAGTTGTAGAAGCCGCCAACAAAAACATCAAGAAGATACTAAGGAAGATGGTAGAAAATCAGAAACAATGGCACAAGAAGCTACCCTTTGCTTTATTGGGATACCGCACTACTATCTGCACATCAACCGGGGCAACTCCCTACATACTGGTTTATGGTACTGAAGCTGTCATCTCAGCTGAGGTAGAGATTCCTTTTTTAAGGATAATACAGGAAGCTGAACTCAGCGATGCAGAATGGATAAGGATCCGCTATGGACAATTGGCCCTTATCGATGGAAAATGAATAAACGTAGTATGTCACAATCAGCTTTACCAGAATAGAATGTCCAGAGCTTTCGACAAAAGGGTCAAATCAAGATAATTTGCACTAAGACAGTTGGTACTGAAAAAGATCTTCTCACATCAAGGTGAAGCCAAAGGGAAATTCTCTCCCAACTGGAAAGGTCCTTACATGGTTCACAGGGTGCTAACTGGAGGAACACTTATACTTGCAGAAATGGACGGAGAAATTTGGCCAAAACCAATCAATTCAGAGGCAGTCAAAAGATATTATGCTTAGATGTTTCACATTCACATGATGTAATTGAACTACGCTTTACCTGATTCCCATTTAAGAGGGGATACATAGGCAGCCTTATGGGTTTGGTCATATCATAATACAATTTCCATTTCCCCCAAGATAAGAAACTGGGGTATAATTTTGAGGAGGACCTTCAAAATTTTGGAGCAAGTCCAGCCGACGCCAACGTATGCCGGACAGTCAGAAATTGGCTAATAAATTGGGGCGGAATTTTGAGAAGGATTCTCAAAATTCCGAAGAAGGTTTAGAAAGTTTCGTCACTCGAAAATGGTCAAAGGATCATCTATCAGGCTAGGGCAGAATTTTCAGGAGGACCCTCAAAATTCTAATATAAGAAAGGCGCAGTGTCTCTGAAATATGTTACAGTCACTAGTTCATCTAAAATTACTTGATATTTGAATATGTTTCTAAATAACTCTATTTTATCAATAATTGCATATTTTTAAAAACTCTATTTCCATAACAGTCAGGTGTTACCCAGGGAAACTCAAACGAGGCCTCAGGAATGGAGCATAGCAAGGCCAGCAGACAGAGGAATGAACCAACCTCCCCTTATGAAACTTACAATTTTTCTTTGAGCGCAGACACATCTAACGTAGCGATAGCATTCACAAACTATTGAACGGGCCACTAAACACTGAACGTATCCCCAGCTAAGAAACATTCTACCCTTGTTTGCTATTTGTTATTTGAATAAGACTAAGCCATGTCCTGCATCCTGAATGAGGCTAATCCCTGCCTCCATATCTGCATGAGGCTAATCCCTGCCTCCACATCTGTATGATGCTAATCCTTACCTCCATATCTGCATGAGGCTTATCCCTGCCTCTACATCTGCATGAGGTTAATCCTTGCCTTCACATCTACGTGAGGCTAATACCTGCCTCCACATCTGCATAAGGCTAATCCCTACCTCCACATATGCATGAGGCTAATCCCTGCCTCCACATCTGCATGAGGCTAATCCCTGCCCCCATACTTGCATGAGGCTAATATCTGCCGCCATACCTATATAAGGTTAATCTGTGCCTCCACATCTGCACGAGGCTAATCCCTACATCCACACCTGTATGAGGTTAATCCCTGCCTCCATATCTGCATGAGGCTAATCCCTCCATCCACATCTGCATGAGGATAATCCTTACATCCATACATGCATGAGGCTAATCCCTGCCTCCATGTCTGCATGAGGCTAATCCATGCCTCCATATCTGCATGAGGCTAATCCTTTACTTCATATTTGCATAAGGTAATCCTTGTCTCAACATCTACATGAGGATAATCCCTGCCTCCATATCTGCATGAGGCTAATCCTTGCCTCCATTTCTCCGTGAGGCTAATCCCTGCCTCTATATTTGCATGAGGCTAATCCCTGCCTCCACATTTGTATGGGACTAAGCATTGTCCCTCCCTGCACAGATATTGCTCTACCTCGGTATTATTTATTTGCTTTTCTATCGGGCTAAGCTCTTCCCTTCATTTCATAAGACTAAGACTTATCTTGTTAACATCATATTATTGCATCTCATGGGCTGAAATATCGCCAATCTATCCAAAGGCATCATAGTCTAAAATTATTATCCTCATAGCAGTAAGACACCATGCCATGGCCTGAGGATCTCTCAAATTAGCATATCATTATTCAAAGGCGTCATGGTTCGGAGGCACCATCTTCATGGCTCGAGAACATCATTTCATGGATTGAGAATCCCTCACTGAACAATTCATGGCCCAGGACATCATGGTTTGAGGATATCATCCTTAACTATCCGAAGAGAACTCTCATGGTCCAAAAGGGAATCTGCATCATATTTAAATTCTCGCACAAATACATGTTTGTAGCATTTCTTTATCTGTAGGTGACCAGTAAGCAACCACTATCCCATCAGGATAAACCTCGCTCCAGTTTCCTTAGCTATCTTAAACTTGACCGTTCACCATAACTACTCCTGCATTCATCCCGAAATTTCGTATCCTTTTTTGTAATGACTTCGTCGGTATATTTCGCTGATGGATCCAGAACTACACATGGCTTGATTTCTATAAAAACAGGGATATGTAGGCAGCTCAAGGACTAGGTTTTGGCCTATATTTTTCAAGACATCCCGTTCAGTCCAAATTGACCATCATTTCTCATCCCGAAAATTCTTTCATCCTTCCCGGGTAAAGATGGGCAGCTGTTGATACCCAATTTTTCTTTCATATATATTTAAATATGCATACATACTTTCAAAATATTACATACACACTTATAAACATGCACAATTATTTTATAATTTTTCTATAATTTTAAAGGACTTAGAAATTAATTTATTTCTGTATTTTATTTATACAAATATTTAATAACTATTCCTCATATTACTTTTATGAAAATTGATTATTTTAATTCATCATTTTATGCCCATATAAACCCTTAAATACTTTAATTGTATTTTTACAAACACATTTGCATTTTAGGCTAGAATTACGTATTTTTTGCAAAATTATTTTACAAAATTATTTTACTAAATTAATTGAGTATTTAAAATATAGCCCTAGAAAATGTCCAATTTCAAACATAGCCTCGCCCAATTACCCCCTACCCGTCCAACCCAAACCCAGACCCAAATATCTAGTTAATTTCAACCCGCCCTACCTAACGTTCAATCCTGGCCGTTGATCTCAGAAGATCAACGACCCTAAATCAACCACCCACATTTTAATATAGCAAAACCTCTAACCCAATCCATTTCTTCCAAACTTGCTGCCCTCATATGCTCTCATCTCTCACCCTCTCCAACCCTAGTATTGTCACCTGTTATCTCCTCCAATTCCGACCTAAAATGGAATCAACTATGATTTCCTTTGCATTATCGGTCTCTCTTCACCGTTGGTTACTCATCTACGACCCTATCTAGTTATTTCCTAAACATGGCAAAGCAAATCTGGATAGGATAGAGCAAGACCTGGTTCAAGATCATTCATGGTTTGACTATTTTTCGTCTAGATGCAATACAATACTTGTGAGTACAAATACCTTCGTATTTTAAGGTCTCAAATCTCCGGTTTAAACCAGATATGGTTCAACTTCTATTTGTTTTATGAATCTGGCTATCTTTTGGTTGAATCTGTTAAGATCTTCTCCGATCTGAAACGGTTTGATATTTATTTTGGTATTTCTTCTTTAATTCTTCAGTACTTCCACCTCGATGTCTTCTAATCTTTTCCTATATTTATTCCTAACTAATTTTGGTTTACCCGAAGATTGAGGTATTTATTTCAATGGGCTTTTCTGCAAATATTTAGTTTTCAAAACATTTTTGTCTCCGAAGTACCCGTTAAGGTTTCCTGATTTATTCTTGTTTACTGTATGCTTCTGTATTTCTGCCTAATCTCTTATAGTTCGGATTATTTTTCATGACTGATTGTTAATTGATTTCCATACCTTATGTGTATATGGTTGGCTCATTACCTTATGTGCCATACTCTATTGCATACTATAACCCCCCTCCCCCCTAATTCTTCTGGCTCTGGGTAGACATCAGTTCACAATATACACACAGAGACCTAAGAAAAAGAAAAAAAATTCTTGCTCTCTATCTCTCTCTGTTGCAAACTTATGTCACTTGTCTACTGCACTATCTAGTCGGTTAGAATCCAAGACTAGATCTTGGATCCTCATTACCTTATTCTTTTATTGCAAATCTCCAACTAGTATGCTCCCATTTTACTATCATGCAAACCTCTGCATGAATTTAGTTTGTATATTACCTATTCCCAACATGTCTTTTTCTTATGTTATTAAATTAGTAGAATCTTCTAGACTAGTCTGTCTATAACTAAACCTATGTGTTTCATGCCTCTTGTTCTCAGTCAGCACATGTATCACCCTTTGATTATGTTGCATGTTTCATGTTATTTGACTTGACTTGTATGATTCCTTACAGTTAGTAGGCCTTTTCCTTCTGTCTTGATCAAACCTACATGTCTACTACTATCACCTGTTTGCTTCTATGTTGACTACAATAACCTACCTACCTCTGTCTGGTTGAATCTATGTGTGCCTTGCTTAATCTATTTGTTCCTGCTTTAGTAAAAACTTATGTGTATCCATATGAACTAGACTCATGCTCATTTCTCATGACCAATATAACCCCTAACCCCTGTTCCATCTCTTTGTGGTTATTTCTTCCTAATATGCTATATGCCACCTAGTGCTAACTAATAAACTGGGTTAAATCTAGGCAGTAGGAATATTTGCTTTGGGACTCTGTGATCACGTTTTCTGCTTGCTATTTGATTGCTGAAACATTTGCTGCAATGATTCTGTTTGCTTATATACAATTTTCTTGAAACTACTTCTATTTTCAAACACTACTCCTACTCTTAGAGCACCTAGGGTCTTGCCCCTCTAGTGTAAGCATTGCTTAGGAGTCCCAGAGGCGCCTCTGAACTTTGACTCACTGGAGTTGGTTTTCCAAGCTTACTCACAAAGGGTTACTTTACGGGTTTATCCTAGTGTGAGCATTGCTCGGGGTCCCTGAGGCCCTTGGTAACTTTGATACACCAGGATCCTATTGGGTGCACTATGAGATTATGGCATTTGTGGATTGGTTGAAGGCCTGGTCAGCCAGGAGTATCTTTTGGGCCTATATTCAGGCTCCCTATAGTTGTAGCAATCCCATTTCTATAATTTATGATCAGTGTTGGTTTGTAATAATATCCTTGTAAATAGATATTGGGAAATTAGTAAAAGGGAGGGATTCTTATATAATTTTGTGGGAAATTGGATAGAAATCATGTCTTAGGTTATTATGACTATTTGAATGCATTAGAGACGATGTTCTTAGGGTTATTTACTTTCGTTAGATACCATGCCTATAGGTATTGTAATATAAGTTCATTTAGAAACTAAGCTTATAGGTTATCGCAATGTTTAGACGCCATGCCTATAGGGTTTACTAAATCAATCTTGTGTGTTTAGACATTACACCTGTAAGTTTTTGAAAGCAGTCTTTACATGTTGACAAGGTTTAAAACAGTTTCTGCATGTCAATAGAGTTCTTAAGCTAATGACTGCATTTAGCTACTACGCCTATAGGATTTTCGAAAATCGATTTCTGCAAGTTTAAATCAGTCATTACACCTAGACAGCATGCCTATAGGATCCAAACTGCCTGCCTAAACTTATTTATTGATTTACTGCACTCCTGATTAATGATTAGATACCATGCTTATAGAACATCACTATTACACGCCTAGGCAAGCCTATAGGGCGACTAAAATCCTGCAAACTGTAAAACTATGCTATGTTATTTATGACTACCCATATTCAACAGGTTTAAAATCGGTAGGAAAATTGATTAAGTCTTTTACACTTTGGTCTTAACTCAATATGGCATACTCTCTGCTTACCTAGATATCCTGTTCTAGGGCTTCTCTTAAATATCTGAAAACTGTAGTTTGAGACGTGCACTTACTTGCTCTGTTTGTGGAGGTAAAACTTGAGCCTTTAATTGTTACATCTTTGGTCCAGTCCTAATTCTTTTGGTTGTTGTCTAGATTTTTCTCCTTTAAGTACCTTAGGATAGTCTATAACTACCTAGATTAGAGGTCCTAAATACCTCCAGGGCCACAAGGAAGGGACGGGTAGTGCACACATAGGATATATCTTGAGGTTGCTAGAACGCTTTAGGTTATGACCAATGGGAGGGAATTGGGTAGTGAGGGATATGATGACCTGCGCGCTAATGTCACGTGTAGCCCCTCATTAAGGAGTAATTACCGGGCATTGCATGGGTACGATCATGTAGGCTAATCAACCTAGGACATCCCTTTCCCAATTCCCATATGTGTTTAAATTCTCTAAACTTACTTTATATATACATAAGCTGTCCAAATCTCTTTACCTTCATTATCTGAACTTCCTTGATCATATATGCATTTAGATGGGGAACGCTACTTTATTTGCAAATACTTGCTTGCTTGTTAATTGACTAATTCATATAGTTTAAGTTCGGTCAGGACCCACAGTTATGGACTGCGAGGGATGCCTAACACCTTCGCCTCAAGGTTATTTCGAGCCCTTACCCTAATCTCTGTTAAGGCAAACTAGTCACAAGAGTTAATTACTCTAGGTGCCCTAATGCACCATAACACATTAGGTGGCGACTCTCCAAATGCCCAATTACTAAAAAGAAACGAGTTGTTCCACCATGAATGTCGAACCCGGACTTCTCCGCAAAAAGAAAAAAAGGGGGCGCGACAGTATTTATGGACTAGTACCATACAAGGTACCACATGGCCATGATAGTAATGTGTATAAAGTGTATTAAAAATAAGTAGAATTTTAAGTAATTTGAAATAATTTTTAATTATACGGGTAATTGATTAATTGCCGGGTAACGGAATATTACCTAATTAATTAATTGGTTATAGGATAAGATTAAATTTTCCCCATCCCACCCCCACGTGGAAGCAAAGCCTTGCCCATATTCATGACTCTTATAATTGAATGGAAAGGTGGCAACCTAATTGATAACAACAAGGACAATTGTTGAGGCAAATAACAATGCTTTGTTAATATTAATTCCCTGGCATGGTTCATTGTGAACCTCACGAACAAGGGTCGTGGGAGCAATTTTAGTTCGTGATTTATGAATATGGATAATGCATTGATTGGAATGGATTTCTCCCAATATGAGAAAAGGAGGGCAAAATCGTCTGACGACAACAACTTCATAGGTGATTCTATTGATGATGCTTATTTCTTGGACAATTACTTAGAGGTTGAAAATTCTGAAATTTCCGACCAACAAGTTGATTGGGCGTTGCAAAATGTCCTAGCAAGTTGCACCCAGTTTATTTTGCAAAGTGCTTGACTAAGGAGTACGGTGCAATTTTTTCCAAAAATATTATACGGATTTTTTCTATTCCGGTCTTACCGTTACGTGTTTTGTCGCGATTGTCGTGTGTTAGAGGGATTATCCGGAGAACCGGCTCAAGTATGTTAAGACTATCCCTTATTTTTTTTGGCATGATTCATACGATGCAAATGAAACGAGCAAATGCACAACTTCCATAAATGACTCTATTCATAGAAATACTAGAGATGCTTATGTTTTTGATTCTCCATGTGTCATATTATTCTATCATCTGTTCATGGGTCTTAGAAAAATAGGTAAGTGAAAAATTTTTACTTCATGATATTATTCAAAGGCATAATGGTCTTATGACACTCCAAGAGATTTTATTGACGTACTTCTCATACATTGCATTCATGTACACTGACCCAAGACCAGATGGCGTTATATATATATATATATATATATATATATATATATATATATATATATATATATATAT
>MU746922.1:78229-89690 GCA_026770625.1 Nicotiana glauca
TATATTTGAGGGACCAAAATAGACCTACCCTCAAAGATAAGGGACAATATTGGTCAAAAACTCGTGCATTTGTGATAATGAGACTTATCGAGGCAGTTGATTGGTTTTGGGGAGGTTTCGGAGTGCATTAGGACACTTAATCCTAAGGTTAGAAACTTAAGTTGAAAGAGTTAATTGAAGTTGAAATTTGTGCAGACAACACCGGAATAAAGTTTTGATGGTTATGTGAGAGAATTTATTCCTAATGTATCTTCAGGTATTTGCTCCTTGCATTGCCTGGCCTTCTCCTTCTAAAGTATTTTGTCGCTTGAGAATTTTGGCAACCTGAATCTTTTGAACTTCTTCCTTGGCACCTAGCATGAGCAATCTTTCTTTCTTATGATTAAGTATGACCTGCGGTAAGCTCTATCAAGTGTTGGATCATTCTTCATTATCTGTTTCAGAGCAGATCTTTTTTCACAGATATCATCAAGAGCATAAAAAATTGCTTGCCTAATGTAACCAATATTTGGAGTAGTTATTGACTGGTATTTATATTCTATGATAGTCATGGTTCAGCTAGCCAACATCTTTGGTATGGATGAAACAAATGCTTGTTTTAGATTGATATTCTCGCCCAGCTCAAAAACGATTTTTGCTATTTTCTGAAAATGTTTATAAATGATATCTCTATCCAAAGACATATACTTCATTTCAAAAATTTGTCTTCGCATTTTTTCATACCTTTGGCCAACATCACCACAGAAAACTTCATGCAAGATTCTATTGTTAAAAGCAAAATCTTGGGAAGCAGGAAACTATTTTTGTCCTGCATCCCAAGTGAATTTTACCAATCTCGAAGAATACCTACAGGGCTGTCACATCTCCTTTTTATACACCCCGAAGGTAGTATAAAGGAAGTTTTTCCAATTAAAGTGACATTATTCGAAATGGAATTATTTATTTGATTTCTTCAGAGTCGCCACTTGAAATAGTTTATTTTCTGCTGTCTCAAATCACCTGTTCATTTTCTCGGGAAATTTTTCCCTTCTCATTCCTTACTAGCCAATTAACGCAAATAAGAGTATGAACAATTCACATGGCCAAACAATGTAGTATTGGAGTTCATTTTCTCCAAATTCCTCAACCACTTCTAATTTATATATAAATTCGAATAATATAAATTATCAATTACAAAGTCTAACCATCTATAATTTTGCATCACCAAATGAAAACGAATATCTAAGCATTTAATCTTTCTCAAAAGAGCTTATGGCAGCCATGATTACCAAAGTGTGGTAACGAAATATTTGTTAAGCAAATTCGTCCACTATTTAAAAAAAAAAAAAAAATAGAATCAAAACTATGAACAATTCCAATACAAGGTAACAAAGGTCTCTTTAACATACAAAATATAAATGACAAATCTGTCTTTCATGGTAAAAAGAACAACTAATTTAAGAACAGCTGAAGCCAGTGTTATTAAAAGCGCTCGCTTCTCGCTTTAAGCGCTGAAGCGAGGCGAGGCGATGAGCTATCGCTTTTCTGCCCCAAAAGCGACTCACATTTAAAAAGCGCACGCTTTAACCGCTTAAGCGAGAAGCGCCTCAATGGAAAAAGCGCAAATAAGCGCGCTTAAGCGACGTGAAGGCATCTGCTAGGGTTTTTTTTTTTTTAAATTTGGCAAATAAACCATCTGTTAACAATTAAACATAACTCTTCTGCTGCTTCAACGACTTCTGCACCAATGACTGCTTCTTCTCCAGTCTCTGTAAGTTTCTTCTTCTTCTCTCTTCTTCTTTTGTTCTTCTTTTTTCTATTTTTCTTTTGTTCTTCTTCTGTTCCACTCCTTTTTTCTCTTTTTCTTTCCATTTTTTTCACTTTCTATTGCTCTGTTCTACACATCTAATTTATATCTGTTCTTCTGCCCTATTTTTCTCTTCTTCTTTCAATTTTTTTCACTTTTTTAAGCGCTGATTTTGTTTCCTAAAACTATGCTTTGTTTTCTGGTTTATTGTGTTTTTGTGCCCTAAAACTATGCTCTGTTTTCTGTTTTTGTGATTTTGTTTTGCATTTGCTTAATATGTTATGATTTTTGAGGATTATTCACTATCTAGTTTTAGTATCTATTATTTGCTTCTTGATTCAAGAATTGAATCATTTGCTTGATATTTTATTTTAATGAGTTCTTAGCCATTTATCTATGCCTATTTTATTTTTTTTATTTATGTGTTAAATTGCGCTTCACATGAAAAAAGCGCGTGCTTCGCTTCGGGCGAAGCCTCGTCGCTTTTTTGCGCTTAAGGCTTTCCAAAACACTGGCTGAAGCTTAAGTTCATCCTCTTTCATACTAAACAGTGATACTAATTAAGTCGGCGCAAAACTTAAATCACATTTTTTATGAAGAACAAAGTCCCACCACATAAAAAAAAAAATCAATAACTAAAACTCTAAGCATTCCAAAATTAACTTGAAATAACAGATATGAACAGTAAACATAGCTCTAGTATTGAACGGTCATAACATACCAAATACAAAATAAAATAAAAGGAAAACATACCTAAAGTGTGAAAAATCAACGGATACACAAACGAATGTTTGAAATGAACAATGGAACTCAGCAGAAAAGCCTAACAATTACAGCTCTAGTCAAACAGCAAACTGAATCGAGTGAATCCAGCCAAATGAACAGATCCGCAACAGAGGATTTCAACTGAAATTTCCTTTTATTTTGGAAAACAAGACTGAAATCGGGAAAATCCAAAAGTGTATACCAAAGAAGAAGAACTCTTTAACCCCCTTTTTTTAGCTTTACATTCCGAAAATGCTTCTGTTTCTATCTCTTCTTTTTTTTGTTTCTTCCTTCTCTTTGTATGTGCCCGCGTTTTCTTTCCCTTTCTATCTTGAGAAAAACCAAGAAGATATCAGAAGGGTAAGGCTTGATTAAGAAATGTGGAACATGGGTCATGAGTGTGAGCTTTTCTTAGAAATGAAGGTGGAGAAGATGACCCAAAAAGGGTGATGCGCCTTTTTTTCTTGTGAAGGGGTAAGGTCAAGGTAGAGATTACGTACTATATAATATAGATAGAGATTAAATTAGAGGTATAGAACTAGAAATTATGGGTTAGGTAGAAAAATTTGGGCCTAATTTGGGTACAAGAACTAGCTTAATATCTAATTAAATCTTTTCTTCAAATTCTTTTTCTTATCTTTCTTTTTCTTTTTCTTTAATGAAAAATTCTAAAATTAACATCTTAGGTTATCTAAAAATGTGAAATTAAACTAATTACAAAAATTATAAAAGTTATTTAATCCTAAATTAAAAGAAAAAAAATCAATAAAAGGAAAAAGTGTAAAAATGAAGTAATTTTTTTTTTTTTGTGATTTTCAATTTATTATAAAACAAGTAACTACCAATCCTAAGAATGTAAATATAAAGCCTAAATGTCATGCATGATATTTTTGGTATTTTTCATGATTTAAATAAAACTCAAGCATGCATAAAATACAAATAATTAAATAAAATTCTACAAATATTTCTAAAATGGCTGATAATTAACAAAAATCTATTTTCTTGGGATTTTATAGGAGTATTTCGTATAGGGCAAAAATCAAGTGCTTACAGGGATGAGAAATGAATTCTGATAGAAATTATGTACTTTTTTCGCTCTGCCAATTTCTTGGTTACCATCCAAGTGTAGAAATCTTGGATTCTTGAGGCTATCTTGAGACTTTTATATCATCTAAGGTAAAGGTATTGAAACTATTACCTACATATTTGGTTGTGGCAGAATCATATCTCCCTTTTGGAATGGGCTCATCCGTCATCACATCTTGATTATTGTCAACTTTGGAGACCTCTAGCTGCCTGGGTTGATTCATGAAAATGGGAGGAAGTTCTTCTTCTGAAGAATCTTGGGAGGAATCACTGCTTACCTCAGAATTATCCTCTGTTGGAACTTCTTGGGTAGAATCATCAGTAAGCCCCTCTATTTGCTGGGTATCTGACTCTTGAGATGTTACCTCCTCTGATTCACTTTGTTGTTGGGCAACACAGAGGTTTGGGGTTTGGAAGGTAGATATCATGAGGTTCTCATGGTTTTTATTTTTGGGCTTTCTCCTACCTCTCTCTTCTTTTTCGGGTGTCTGTGGGCTCCAAGTTCATCTTTTCGCTCCCAAACTAACTTCGCAATGTCATATTCGGTTTATTCAATGGTTTGAGCAAATGGGTTATGAGCAACTATATGAATTTTTTTTGTGGAGAGGAAAAGTTAGAAAAAGGATAATCTAGGTGAGGAAGGAAATAACTTTAGGATGAGAATATACTTGTGGGAGGAAGAGAGGTGACCTGAGGACTTCTGAGTTTCTAGGGCACAAAGTGATCACACTTCAAGAGGTATATTTGTTCTTTTGGAGAATCCATCTCTTTCTGCTGCTGCTGGAAGAAAAGGAAAAGAGAAGTACTTGGCGGACAAATATCATACTGCAAGCTTGCTAACCTCTGTTCCAAGGCTTTGATGAGTCCTGCATGCTGAGAAGACTTCTCTACAACCTGTTCTACCTTCTTCTCAATATTTTTCACCCTGCCAAGAATTTTATTCCAAGTGTGCGCAACATTTTTAAAAATACTACCAATGTTGTTCAGGATTCTATTTTGGGAATAGAATTTTCAGACTGTTTTGTTGCTTCAATGTCACTTGATTGTAGTTTTTCTCCTGAGGGTAAAACAATATTCTTTTTGAGGATCTTGGGGGCATGATCTACACCATCTTTACTGAAATATTCAAGAGGTGGAAAATCATGGGTATAACCAGCGCTAACGGGGCTATACATTAGTATTTCAGGATTTTTGGGAAAAGGGGTTGCCTCGTCATCTTCCCAATTAGGGGTTATTGGCCTGACATCTTTTTCTGCCAATTTTGGCCATTCCTTAGGCTTATAAATGATAAGTTATTCATACTTACCTAGGCATCTGAGCGAGCCAACTGATGGGTCGCCTTTTTCATACCTTTCTTGAAGGCATTCTGCAGATGATTTGGACTGTTTCTTTCTATCCTTCTTGTTTTTCTTTCTGGCCCGCCGGTATTATTCTGCTAGATCCTTATGGCATTTTTGGCAAGAACATTTAATATTCCATGTGTAGTGACCTATGAAAGGATCCTTGAACCACCACACATTACTACCTTCGATGTCAAAGCACACAGTCTGGTCATGGTAGGACATTATTACATCTATTCGTACAGAGAACTAGTCAGGATCATATCCATAGGTAGATGAATTCTTTTGATTTATTTCTAATATTTATACTTCATACAAGTAATCATATTTTTTGCAAGACTTTTTGAAATAGTATGAGACATATTAAAAACTCACTAGAACACACAAGACTAGAAGATAAAGATGCATCAAACATAATTTGAGAAAGTCGCTCCCTCCTCTAAGATGATGTGTGTTGGATGCACCAATAGCTTCATATGGTGATTGTAGACTTAGGCGTATGTTCGGATATGAATTTGGAGGTCCGTAGGTTGTGTTGATACTTTTTGGCGAAAGTTAGAAAGTTGAAAGTTTGGAAGGTTGATAGTTTGACCGGAAGTTTACTTTATTGATATCGGGTTCAGATTTTAGTTTTGGAAGTTAGAATAGGTCTGTTATGACATTTGGGACGTGCATGCAAAATTTTATGTCATTCGGAGTTAATTTGATATAGTTCGGCATGAGTTTTTAAGTTAAAAGTTCATTATTTCATTAGGCTAGAATTAGGGTGCGATTTGTGATTTTGATGTTTTGTGTGATTTGAGGTCTTGAGGGAGTTTGTACTATGTTTTGGTATTGGTTGGTGCGACTTGATGGGGTTCTGGGGGCCTCGAGTGTATTTTGAATGGGTATTAGGCCCATTTCCATCATGTTTGGACTACTGATTCAGTTCTTCTGGTTTCCTTCTTCACGGTCGCGAAAAGGGTGTTGTGACCACGGAGGTTATGTTGTTGTCAGGGTGTTTGTTCATCACTTTTGCGGAGGGGAGCTTGCATTTGTGAAGCTTTGGGAGACAGAGGCCATCACGATCGCTTTGAGGTTGCCGCGTTCGCGTACAAGGGAGTGCAGCTTGGGCATCAGCCCTTAAACCTTCGTGTTCGCAGAAGAGAGTACACGTTCGTGTAGGCATGGGGTCATTTGGTCATCATTTTTGCGAAGGACATTATGGCAGTTGGTGAATTTTGTTCTTCATGATCATGGAGTCATTTCCGCGATCGCGAAGGGTATTCCTTGGAAGACCATAAGTACTCAATTTTTTTTTAGGGTTTTAGCTATTTTAAAATTTTTTAAGTTGTGGAGCTCAGATTTTGACGATTTTTAGGGGATTTTCATGATTTGGATTAGGGTAAGTGTTTTTGACTCGAATTTGTTTATTATTCGTGATTTTATCTTTGTTTTTAGCATTTAGGCGGTAATTTAAAGTAAAGAAATTGGGAATTTTAGTAAAAACTTTTCTAAAGTAAAATTGAGGATTTGAAGGTCAATTTGAGGCCGGAATTGGATGAAATTAGTATGGTTGAACTCGTATCGGAACTACTGTTCGGAGTTTGTGAGTTTGGTCGGGTTCTGAAGCGCGAACCTATAGTTGACTTTTAGATTTTGGTTAAAGATCTTAGCTTTATCATTGAAATCGTTTCCCGTGGCATTGTTTGATGGTATTAAGTTATTTTGGCTAGATTTGGATCACCCAAAGGTTGATTCACGCAGGAAGAGCTTATTAGAATACTAATTTGGCTTGCTTGAGGTAAGTATTCTTACCTAAACTTGGTTGAGGCACTAGTTGCCGAAGTTATTTGTAATAGCTACGTGCTATGTGTGGTGCACATGTGCGGGGCTAAGACCATGTGCATGCACCAGGGTATCTATCCATGCTTTGGGTAGTGATTAGGCTATGAAATACCTTGAATTGATTGTTAAACTTTATGTTATAATGTTTCTCATATTTGTACCTTGTTGTGAGCTAATTGAGCAATGTTTGAGGATACATAGGGGTTAATTTCCTAATTTAACTTGATAATTATTGTTTTCGTGATAAAATTGCTTATTTGAGCTATAATAGAATAGTTTGCACATGCATACACCTTAGAATGTCATTTATACCAATACAGGAGTATGAAACTTGATATTCTTGTCATGCATATGAAACTTGATAGTCATTGATCATGCATATGTAATCTTGTATATTTGTTTCTTGTGTGATGAGATCTGGACTAATAGCTTGTGACTATTCCGGGCGGATTATGATTATTCTCATGTGAGTTATCTGTGTGGATCCAGATATTGATATTATGGCACGTTAGTTTTCTATGCAACATGTGAGTTGTCCGTACGGTCGATATTAGCACGTGAGTTGTCAGTGCAGAGTGTGGATATCGATCCATCCCCCTAGGGCCACCCTCTCATGTTTCTCTCTTGATGGTGTACACGCGGATTGAGAAAAACTAATCAGTGGTTTAGTACTGTATTATAAATCCTAGGGAAAGTCTGTCCAGTGTTGTTTGGTTATTGCATTTCACCTCTACTTGCAATTTCCATGGTTATTTACCTGAATTATTTTGCATATCATCTTTTTATGTTGGATCGTTGACTGAGCATGGTACTTGAGTAATTGCGTGCACCAAAGTAGTTATTTTATGCCTTACTACTTGATCACATTATTATTTTGTATTTGTTGAATTTATGAACTGTTTTATAAGTCTACTTCTATTACCTCGTCGAGGTTAATTATGATACTTACTAAGTGCATAGGTTCAGTTGTACTCATACTATACTCTGCACCTAATTATGCAAATCTAGGTGGCAGACCCAGTCACCAATAGCGGAGTTGCTTGTTTAGCTGATCACTGGGAGATGAGTTAGGGCGGCGTAAGGTCGAGGCTGAGGTGGGCTCGTACTATAGCAAGGGCAGCACTAATGGAGCCACCAGTTTCTTCTGTGAAGGAGCAGGTTCCGGATACAGTTGAGCCGGTAGGACCAGCTCAGACACCGGTGGCCCTATTGTTATACCTGGTCTTCAGGATGCTTTAGCTCAGATTTTGAGTGTGTGTATGGGTTTAGCTCAGGCGGTTTCGATGGCAGTTGCACTAGCTACCTCACAGGCTAGGGGGAGGTCAGACTCCCGCTTCCCATACTCCAGAGCAATTAGCTTAGGGTCATCAGACACTAGGGGTATTACCAGTGCAACTAATTGTTTCTCCACAGGCTGAGGTTGGTCCGCCTATGACTGATGTGGAGCAGAGGAGGTTGGAGCGGTTTAGGAAGCTTGATTCGTCCTAGTTTAGAGGAGAAGAGTCAGGGGATGCTCAAGATTTTCTGGATCGGTGTCATCGAATTCCTTGCACAGTGAGTATTATGGACATTAGTGGAGTTTCTTTCACTACTTTTTAGCTGACAGGGTCAGACAATATATGGTGGTGAGATTATAAGTTAGGCAGGCCATCTGGCGTAGATTCATTACATGACATGAGTTCTCAGTTCTCTTCTTAGAGAAGTTTGTCCCACAGGCTTAGAGAGTTTGAGCAGCTACGTCGGGAGGGTATGACTGTGACCCAATACAAGATGAGATTTGCAGATTTGGCACGTCATGCTATATGGTTGGTTCCCAATGAGAGGGAGAAGATCAGGAGGTTCATTGATGGGCTCAACTATGTCTTACGTTACTGTAGACATGTGATTTTTGACCCTCCCCAAAATTTTTCATATTTTTAGCATGTAAATATTTAATTTAGGCCTAACATAACTATTTCAACTATTTTTGACTTCTTTACTTTATTTTCATCATAAAAATAAAAAATACAAAAATGGTTGCATAATACTCTATTTTAATCATGTATTAGATATTTTTAGAAAGATATATTCCTTTGAACCTATTTTTATTTTAATATAATCTTGAAAAAATACAAAAAAAATAGTACCTTATTTTTTATCTTTATATAATTTCAAAAATACAAAAAAATAGTCTCATTAATGTTTTATAGTCATTTTAATCTTTAAAAAATACAAAAATAGTACTTTATATTTTATCGTTATATAAAAATGAAAATTACAAAAAAAATAGTTTCATTAATATTTTGTAGTTACTTTAATCTTGAAAATACCCAAAAATAGTTTTGTTTTAATTTTCAGTCTCATTTTAACAATTATTTTGCCTACGTATGATTAATTAAATAAGATCATATTTTTATTCTCGGTTGTGAGGAAAGAATAACATTTGTGTTCAAACGACCCATTTTTAGGCCTAAAAATTAGATAACCCAATACCCAAGCCCACTACCCTAAAACCTAGACCTAATCCTATAAATACTACATATACTCTTCAGCCGTGACATTGAAGGGAGGAGGAGGACTTAGACATTTTTGAAGAAAGAAGACATGTCATCTTCTTCTTCTACACTAGAACACAAACCCTAGAAGACTAAGCCTAGCTACTTCTTCTTCTTCTTCCTTAAAAACCAAAACCCTAGACCCCCTAAGACTACCAGCAGCCCCGACGTCCAACCGCCATCTCCTTCCGCCCATCGCTACCTCCAAGCAACGAACCAGCAACGAACCACCTACCCCATCAGCTGTTCGAACAACAACAGCTCCTTCAGCCATGAGAGCACCTCCATAGCCGCTGCCCTCCACCACGTCAACCACCCTAAACCTCCGAGTCGACGAGCAGCAGCTGCTACTTCACCCCTCACCCAAACGACCAGTAAGCTTTACCCTCCATGAACACCACCCAACAACTACCCTGTAACCCATCGCCATACACGAACAACCAGACGACCCCCTCCCTACGCTTCATCTTCTTCATCACCATTAGAGGCTAGGGATATACGCTGAGGAGCTGACATCCGCAACAACCCAAAACGACCCTGTCTCCACCATTACACCATCGTGAAACATCATCGAGGCACGTAAAATAGAACGACACATGTGCATAACGTTTCTGGTTTTGAGAGAACAGTCAGAACTTTTGTGGGTCGATTTTCCAGCGAAGCTTCCGTTCATACTTGTCCGTTGTTTGGTTTTCTTCTGATTTTGACGCGTAAAGCTATCGACATTCAGAGTAACATCTTAAGCTCACTGGTCATTTCAGTTCCATTCGAGATTGCCGGTCGTGGTTCCTACGTTGTTGATTTCATTTTCCGGTTAGGTCTCTGCCGCAAGCGTGGTTGTCGTTTGACCAGAGGTTCTGTTCCTCTCTTCTTTAATCTTGCTGCTTTTGCGTTCATGGTATTTTACTGAAATTTTGTCAACTTCAATTTGTGAATATGTTAAGTTGAGATGATGTTCCTGTCACTATGTGGTTGCATTTAGTTTTAAAGGTTTACTGCCAACTAAAGTGATTAAAAGTTAGTGATGAGCCATCCTTTTAATTGATCATTATGGGAAGGTTGGTACACAATCGAGGGGCTGCACATAGATTTTATTGCACATAAATTTTTGAATTTTAATTTATGATTGCCCTACCTGATCCTACTTCACTATTTGTACCGGCCTTAATTAGAAGCCACAATTCTGCTTTCAAATTTCAATAGAATAGCAATGCATAACTCAGAATTATTATTTCTTTGGCTAGTACAGTGATCACTAGTGTAGTATTGTTAACCTATGAAGTTATTGTCCTTTTACTTTCTGAGTATTGTTTTCATGAACATATATTTTGGTCGAATGTGATTTGGAAAAGGGAGAACCAAACGGAATAATTCAAATGGGTTCGGACTTACTCAAGCGGGGCCCTCAATAAATGGTTATATTAAATACTTAGAATTCGGCATGGGCCGTTTAGCAAAATTCACGGCCTTCCCCAAATATAATAACATGCTAGTCTCTTTAGGCACGGTTCTAATAAATTTACCTTCCTAAAATTCGGTGTCACATTTATGTGATCCAAATCCAAATCTCAAGGGAGTTGAAATGTGTTGACAACCACGGGTGCACTGGTGCGACGTGATTCGAGATGCATTTTCGCGACGTTGCAATTCTTAATAAAAATAAAAGCGGGTTTACAAACAGAAGGCACATAAGCTAGCATGTATTAAAATCAGATAAAATCAAATACAACAGTTAAGCGACCGTGCTAGAACCATGGAGCCCGAGAATGACTAACACCTTCTCCCACGTTAACAGAATTCCTTACTCGGATTTCTGGTTCGCGAACTGTTAACAGAGTCAACTTTTTCCTCGATTTGGGATTCAAACCGGTAACTTGGGACACCATAAATCTCTCAAGTGGCGACTCCAACTCTTAATAATAAATCCAGTTTCGATTGTCCTTTAATTGGAAAAACTCCCTTTATTATACTCTTCATGGGGTGTAGTAAGGAAAAAGGAGGTATGACAGCTCTGGCGACTCTACTGGGGATCGAATCCAGAATCTCTAGTTCAGGGTTCAGAATTCGAGCTTAGATATATTGTTGTATTTGGCTTTATCTGTTATCTGACTTTATTACATGTT
>MU746923.1:0-32157 GCA_026770625.1 Nicotiana glauca
TGTGACAACAAAACTATTTTATTTTATAATTTTGGGAGTAATTGTCGTGAGAGCAAAAATCACGTGCTCACAAGTGATATTCGACTTGTTGGTGCCTTTGGTTGAGTCCTCAGGATGATTTCGGATGGGTGACGGAAGGAAATCTGGAGTTTCAATTGTAGCTTTAGTTGGTTTTCTATAATAACTACACATGCGGTTTGGGTTCCGCAGGTGCGGAGCCGCAGAAGCGGAAGAATAAGCACATATGAGGATCTGGGAATAGACCAGCAGGTTCCGCAGATACGGGTAATTCACTACAGAAGCGGTACCGCACCTGCAGATTGTAATCGCTGGTGCGGAAATTGATCTTTAAGTGAAAGTCGCAGATGCGACGAAGTCCTCGCAGAATTGGGATCGCAAAAGCGGAAATCTAAGGGCAGAACATAAATACTGGCCTTCGCGAAATTTAGTTATTTTTCACCTCTTCTCAAACGGGAAGAAGCTTTTGGAGCAATTTTCAAGAGGGATTTTCAGAGGAGTCCATTGGGGTAAGATATTTGGTCCATAAACTCGTTATTATAGTGATTTTTATCATCCTAATCATTTTCAAGAGGGATTTTTAGAGGAGAACATTGGGGTAAGGTCTTTGGCCCCTAAACTCGTTATTATAGTGATTTTTATCATCCTAAGCATGAAAAATTAAGGAAAATCAGTGGTAATTCATGGGTTGGGGCTTGAGTAATTACATGCCTTTGAGTGATGATTTAAGGGACCAATTGATGTCTGATTTTGGTACTTTTAGTATGACTGAACTCGTGAGAGTGTGAGGATTATGTAAATATAAATTTTAACCGATTCTGAGATGTGGGCCGAGGGGCCTTTTGGTTATTTCACCTAATTTCACGTATTAGCTTAGAATTTAATTATAGAATCAGTTACTTGAAGTGTTATTTACATTATCAAATTTAATTAAATAGATTTGGGCCATTTGGAGTCGAATACTCGTGGCAAAAACGTGGTTTCAGGTTGATTATTGAGTCGGTTCGAGGTAAGTGGCTTGTCTAACCTTGTGTGGGGGACTTTTCCCTTAGGATTGATATTGTGATAATTGAAATGCCTTGTACGTAAGGTGACGAGTGCGCACTTGTGATAATTGTTGGAAATCCAGTTTTTCATAAAAAACATAGCCTTAAATTGTATTTTTCCTTTTTCTTGCTTACACTGTTTGGAATTTAAGCCTGCTGTTAGTCTAGAGAAGGATGTCTATCTGACTAAATTGCTCTATTTGCTTTAACTACCTTATTTGTATTACGTGAACCATGCTAGTTTAGAATTATCTGTTTTGCCTTGGTATGAACTTAAGCTTAATTGAGTATTCCTTTTTGCTATTGTTGTACGTTTTATTTTGGGGCTACGGGAAGGCATCCCTGGAGATCCCCTGTACGTATTTATGATCGAGCTGAGGTGCAGGATATGCTGAGATCCCTGGAACGTACATTGAGGATACTAAGAAATCCTCAAAATACCAAGAGATCCCTGGCATAAATTGAGGATACCAAGGTCTCATTTGATTTTATTATGATTAAGACGTCTGAATCTGAATACACATCTGAATATATTAAGATGTGTATTAAGATCTGAATAGAAATAATTAAGACTGATTTTTAACATTTGAGTGTCAAATTTATATTTATTCGAACATTAATAAACATAAAATTCAAATTAAATGCTAACTAATCCAATATTCTATCAATAAAATATATATTTTTTTAAAATATGATAGTTGTTGGTGGTGATGGCTAACGGGTGAATGCCCACTAGAGGCGGTGGTCTGTGGTAGTTTTGATTGATGATGGTGGTTCGTGCTAGTAGCTAGTAGTGATTGGTAGTGGTGGCAATTATAATTGAGGATGGTGGTGGTGGATGATGATAAAAATGGCAGGCGATGGTAGTAGTTGTGACTGAGGAAGGTGATGGGTGGGCGGTGGTAGGTTATAATGATGTGCAATTCCGGTTGTGGTTGTTGATAGTGATGGAGTGGTCAGTTGTGGTAGTTGAGGTGGATGGGTGTTGATTGTGGGTGAGAATGCTATATGGTGGCCGGAATGGTAAGGATAGTGGGTGGTGATGGTTGATAGTGATGGCGGCTATGCTTAAGGATTGTGGTGGCGTGGTGGTGGTGCCATGGTAATAGCTGATAATAGTAGGTGGTGGTGGCAGTTAATAATGAATTTGTGATAGCATCTTAATGAAATTAATTCTTTGTTATAGATCTTAATCATACATACCTATTCAGACTCATTAAGTAGTTGTGAAGTAAAAAAAACAAACACAATTAATGATTAAGATCTGAATAATTAAGATTCAGACTTTAAAAACAAACGCACTTAATGTCTGAGATCTGGATGATGAAAATTTAGACCTTCATTAAGTGCAAACAAATGAGGCCCAAGAGATCCCCCGGTATACTGAGGATACTAAGAGATCCTCGGGATACTGAGAGATCCCCGGTTATCATCCTTGAGATTGTTTTGACTCTGTATCAATTGTAATTATCTTTATATCTTGTGATGCTTTTACTGCTGCACTTATTTATACTGCTCTTATCTACATTGTCAAACTTTATATTATTTTTTAACCTTAGTAGGGCCCTGACCTTCCTCGTGACCACCCGACGGAGGTTAGGCTGGACACTTACTGAGTAACGCTGTGGTGTACTTATGCCCTTCCTACACATGTTTTTCATGTGCAGATCCAGGTACCTCTACTCAGACTTGTGAGCACGTGATTTTTGCCTCTCTTGAATTATTCCTATAGAATACATAAAATTAGGATTTTTCCTTTAATTATTTAATTTTTAGTGTTTAATCGCATGTTTTTGTGTTTGTTTGCATCGTGTGTGCATCTTTAGTTGGTATAATTCATAAAAAATACAAAAAAATAGTACCTTTGCATTTACGATTCAATTTTATATTTTTAGTTTTATTAGTCAATTAATATTACCGAAAACAAGAGAAAATAATAAAAAATAGTCATTTTATATTTTTAATTAGTTTTCTTTTTAAATTGGGATTTAGTTAATTTTAGAAAAATTAATTAGTTTAATTCTAGAATTAAGTCAGGTCTTTGTTATTTTTAATTTTGTGTTTAACAAAATAAAAAAAATAATAGAAAAAGAGGAAAAAATGAAAAAAAAAAGAGAATTAAAAGAAGAAATGGGGTCTTGATAAAAGACCCAATTTTTGGGTCTTTCTTTAAAATTTCCATCCCAAATCGGCTGGAGCCCAAGCCAGACCCCACCAAAACCGGTCTCGATCCAAGTCCACCCCAAGAACCGGTCCAGTCCCCCACCTAATAACCAAATCGACCTCGTTAGGTCTCGAATTGATCCTGGCCATCGAGGTTTTCAGATCCACCGGTGGGAAAGCTAGGGTCTCTTAGATATATTAGTGTCGGAAGCCCCTACCCCATCACTAACCGTCTCACATACTCTCCACACACAAACCCTAGCGCCACCGCCTTCCGCCATAAACCGCCGGCTGAAAATCGCCTCTGCCGGCGGCGAACCTCCAATGACCCTCAAACTTACACCTTAGGTTCTTCTCCCTCTCCTCTTTCCGAATCCGCACTCCTTTCCTTTCAAATCCTAGCCAAATCTCTCGAATCTTGAATCAAAGAGAGGCGTCTAAACCCCAAATTGTCCAAATCCTACCAAACTTACACCATGCACTCACCTTGACCCCCTCTCGCCTAATCTCAAACTAGCTTCCCTCAAATCCGCTAAAATCCCCCGAATCCTAAATCTAGGGTTCCTGGTCGAAGCCCAAGGAATTTTGGCCTTGCTCGGATTTCCCAGTGTTCGATTGATCCTCAAATGATGTTATTTGTTTATTTTTGGCAAAAATAGGCAAATAACATTATTTATCAGTTTCGAAAGGATAGCCAACTTGAAGACCTAAATCAGTAAGGTTTCTTTCAAATGATGTTAATTAATTTAGAATTTTTAGGGTTTTGATTGATTCTTATTCTGTTGATTCTGTTATGTTTTAGTTTTTATTTTTGGTTTAATTTTTGTTCTGTTTTGATTTTTCTGTTGGTTTTATTTTGTATTTAGTTTCGATTGAATAATTCATGATTGTTATTGTTAATTTGATTTTAGTTTCAAGTTTGTTTGATTGCCATTAATTGTTAGTTCACTGATTGTTAGGTTTAATTTCCATGATTAGTTAGATTGTTTAATTTTTAGGATTTGTTTGGTTATAGCTATTTGATTCCAGCCCCTGGATAATTAACCATGGTTAGTTGAGCAAGGTAAAAATGACTGGGACTAGGTTTAACTAGGTTAGTAATTCAGAGTCAAAATAAGCGCAATATAGATAATTCAATAAAAGGAATCATGCAAATAACTGAAATTGGAAACCCCTAGAACTTTCTAGATGGGGTTCCAATTAGAATTTCAGAGATTTAGTGGTCTAACTTGGGCAACAAGCCAATAAATAAGGGACTAACTAGCTAAAATCTGAATTTAAAAGAGGGACTTAGGGTGTTAATAAAAATTTGAATGTTGCCCTAGGCTTTGTCTATAAAAAGGCATACCCATTGCCTTGTTTCACAAGTTTTAAAATCTGAAAATACACAAAATTCTTAGAGGTCTGAGATCTAAACTTTGAAATTCAAAAGGTTTAGAGGCTAGGAATCTGAAAATTGGAAATCCAAGTTTAGAACTCCAAAAAATTTCAAAATCAGAAAGTTTGAAATCCTGAAGACTTACTATTCCATCGAATGATCTGGTTTGATTTAGAGGTTTCCAAATTCTAAATCAAATCTCTAGCTCACCTGAGCTTGAAAATGTCCTAAGTTTCCCTGTGCTGTTGTTAGTTGAGATTCAGAGGTTCCTGAGGTTTATTTCAAGTCAATTTTCGGTCATTCAAGCTTATTTTTGGATGTTTACTGGTTTTGCTATCTGAAATCAACTCCTGGACTGCTTGACAATATTTTCTGGGTTTGATATCGATATGATTGCTGCTGTATACTGCTGCTGCCTAGCTGACCTTCAATTTTCCCTCATTTTTGTTCAAATTCCAGGTACTTTTGGCCTCAAGTGATGTATGAATATTAAATCAAATGTGTGTTCAAATATGAAGATGATTGCTACCTGTTCTTCCCCCCTATAAATTCCCTACTATTTTTTTTACTTTGTTGTAGATGATTGGCATAGTCATGTTATTTGGACATTACACTATCTGTATTAACTGGACTATTTTAGAATTATAGGAATGTCCTGTTAATAGTGTTAGATTTAATGTAGTTAGTTTTAATCTCGTTATCACATCAATTTGAAACTTAAGCATAGAATATGATATTGTTTTAATCATGTTAGTTTTAATCGTGTTATCGTGATTTAGATCTATAAGCAGCATGTGAAATCATTGCGTAAAAAAAATTCGAAGCATCTCCTGTAGTTTTAAAAGAACTGGTTATTTTAATTTGTGCATCATGTATCTGCTGAAAAGTGAAGTTCAAAGAGTTAGATTTAAAATAGTACTCATGTTGTATTTCATGATAGTCTGGGATTCACGAATTGCTTTAAAATGCTATTAAGCTTCAGGATTAAATGTATTAGTTCATTAAGGTACAAGTAAATTGAATAGGTATTTGAACTTAAAGATCAACAGGTTTCTGGTAGGTTTGAAGTCGTGACTTTGGTTGTAAAAGCGCTAAGCCCAGTTGTGGTTTAAAACTAGTATGTTCTCGGATACAAATAATTGGATTTGGGGCTCATTTATGAGCCCAAGCAAGTTAGCCATTTGTTTAGATAAGATTTGGGCCCAGCTATATAATGACCAGCCCAAAATCCCTTCCACCTTGTGAACTAATGTATTTCCCCTAATTGTGGACTGTTCGAGCTCTTCCAAATTGGGCTTATATTGAGGCCCAACGTTGGACAGTTTTTTCCTGAAAGATGACGGAACTTATCCTTCTTCTTGGGCCCATTTCGAAGCCCAAAATACTGAGGGCCTTAATTAAGGCTACTGGTTTAAATTGCAATGCGACTTGGGCCTTCCAAGTTAAGTAGCACATCTGAATTAAGTGGTTTTCCTCTTGTTTAACTGTGGACGTGATCTTGAAGCTCGAATTCCTTGAATACTAGTTTACTAATAAAGTTAATTAATTAATTTACTTTAGAGATAATCTTTAATAGAAAAAATAATAGTCCCTTTTAGGATGACCTTTAAAAATAAAAGGAGGTGCGCCGCGCCAAATAAAATCACAAACAATGTGGCCCTCTTTAATTACTTCATTAAAAATATTTAGAATTCGGGACGTGCTATTTAGCGAATTTTCTTGGCCGCCCGCAAAGTTAATAACACGTTAGTTGTTTTAGGCACGTTCTCTAATAATTTTACCTTCCTAAATTCGGGTGTGCATTTTATGTGACCCAAATCCAAATCCCAAAATGTTGAATAAAATGTGTCGAGGATCTGAGTGCATTTCATGTGACATGATCCAAAAACATGAATTAAACGACGTTCAATTTCCTAAAAATTAATTAAAAGAGGTAAATAATTTTAAAATTGCACTATAGGATGAACATGTTTTAAAATCAGATATTAGACCATTTATAATAGTTTAAGGGACCATGCTAGAACCACGGGATTCGGGGGTGCCTAACACCTTCCCTCGCATCAACAGAATTCCTTAGTCATAATTTCTGGTTCGCCGACTTCACTTGGAAAGTCGAAAAATTTTCCTTGATTTGGGATTCAAGACGGTGACTTGGGACACCAAAAGGCAAACCTTTCCAAATTGGCGACTCTAAAATAAATAAATAATCTCATTTCGAATAATGTCACTTAAATTGGAAAAACTCCCTTATACACTATCCTTTCGGGTAAGTATGTAAAAAAAGAGGTGTGACAGCTCTGGCAACTCTACTGGGGACACGAACCTAGAATTTCGGTTTAGGGTTCAAGAATTTGAGCTTAGAATAATTATTATATTTGGCTTTATCTGATTTTCCTACATGTTCCATGCTATATGTGCTAAATGCTTTACCACTTTGATATTTTGTGAACTGTATATATAAACTGCTGCGAAACCTTTCCTCTCTCTGACTCTTCTACATCATGGAGAGGGGTGCATTTCGTGTGACTTCTCTTCTATTTAGAGTCATATCCCATTTAGAACGAGGTTCAGATAAGTTGCTAAGCTGGCGGAGCTTATGTATCCCCAGTACGCTGCCCCTCCCCCCCCTCGAGTTGTCCGCTCGGGTAAGCCAGGTCTAGAACAATAAACCCAAGGCTTAAACCTGGTATAACAAAGCCTCAGGCCGGATCCCTAGTAGGAACATTTGTTTGCATCATGTGCATTTGACTTAGGGGACTCAACACAGGGGTTGGGTCCGTCTAGGACAAGTGACCTGAAATGAAAAGACCATCCTAATGCATCTTATGTGCTACTTGTACATTTATTTACTCGGCCTTGCATGTTGACCGGCTTGTAAATAATGGGAGAGAGTTGAAGGAAAATAGCAGTGTTAGGGTTAAGTGAGGGTAACCACTTGTTTCGGAAAACCAATACCCAAATGGTACTGGAACTCTGCCGGATTTTTGAGAAAAAGAAAGAAAACTAAAAAGATTTTTGGTTTTGACAAAACTGCCTGAACTACGCGAGTTTGATTCTTACCGGATGTGAGATACGTAGGCAACCCTCATTGGGTCCAACTTCCCTTTTGCCAAAAATAGCCAAAAAAATATTTTTTTTAAATTTTTTTCACAAATAAGTCGGGTGATGCCATTTTGTTAGAATAAGCCGAATGTCCTCAAAAGGGCGCCGGATAGCTGTTTTTTGCAAGAACAGCCACCCTGAGTCATTTTTAAATTCTAAGCGGGCACAGCCTTAAAATCTTCTTCCCCCGAGTGCTGAAAGGCCGTATCCGCAAAACCCTGTCCCGTTTTTCTTAAAATAAGGTTTTTGAAAAATAGCCACTTTTTCTTTTGGGTCAAAATAAAGCCGTAAGTCATTTTAAATAAATATGTAGGATGAGTACAGTTGACATTGAATCCTTCTCAGTCCTGAGTGAGATCCCTTTGAAACTCCACATGTGGTGGAATGACCTAGGAAAGGGTAGCAGAGAAATGGTGGAAAAGATTCTTGGTGGCCTTGTCGGATTATTGAACATTAAGCCGAGGCCGGATATTATTTAAGCCTTGATACCTTTTTGTGACCCAACTCACAACTTGTTCCGGTTCTCAGACTTCGAGCTTACATCGACATTAGAAGAGGTTACAGGGTATGCAGGCCTTAATGGAAACCTCAAGGGTCGATTTCCATTGGCACCGAGACCAGTAACTCTCCACAGATTTCTGGACTTATTGAGTATCATCCAGGATGTTCAGGATAAAAATCTATCAGAGGGGTATTGCATAATCCAATTCTTGTACCACCGATATGGTAACCCGCGAGGTTTTGAGGAGCCCAACACTGGTTTAACATACACTGGAAACAAAGATAAGTGGGAGGCACGACGAGGATTAGCTTTCATGGTAGCTTTCTTGGGAGTCGTGATCTATCCCCGAAAAGATTGTCACATAGATATTGGCCTCGTAGGAATGCTAGATGTGGCTATAAAGTAGACCAACAACATGGTGGTTCCTCTAGTTGTGGCTAAAATGTATCGAGCTTTCACCAAATGCCGAGAAGGGGGTAAATTTTTTCAGGGTTGTAATTTGTTGCTACAACTATGGATACAAGAGCATCTCTGTCACCGGACTGGGTACATGAACTATGGTTTGACCGGGTTGAGCTGTATTGATGAATTTAAAACCCGGGTAACAGGTATTGAATTACCTGAGGGTATCGTGGCTTGGTTATAATGTCTGAGATCTCTGACTGCTGACAAAATTGAGTTGACTTTCGGGTGGCGTCCTGTTACTGAGGTAGTATACACATCAGCTGAAGTACCCTATATTCTCCTGATGGGCATTCGGAGTATCCAACCCTATGCTCCCTACAGGGTCTTGCGCCAATTGGGAAGATTTCAAACCGTCCACGCTGATGAAGATCTAAGCAAACAAGTCATCGAATTATGACCGAAAGTTGCATTTCTGAAGGGAAAAATCTGCCAGATATGGAATGAATGTAGGTATCTTGAGCCTAAAACCATAGTACGGGATCGGGCTAAAGGCGAAGTGGACCCCAATATTTGATTTGGGTTGGCAAAAGATTTCTAATTCCTGAGAGACCCACAAAGAGGCCACATGTCCAACAATTTACTGACGGGGCCCAGGTGCAATGTGAATGGTTAGACAAAGAGAATGAATACAGGTCCTGAATAGGAGCATTGGAAAAGCCGGTTCAGGATCTTCAATTTGAAAACAGCCTGCAAGCCGCAGCCGATGAAGGTGACAAGAAGAAGTTGACCCAAGAAAATGAGGCTCTTAAAGCTCAGATCCGACAAATGAAAATAGCTGCTAAAACTCAAGAAAGAAGTCAGTCGGATGAAAGGTTAATAACCGGGTTGAAAAAGCAAACGTTAGAGTGCCAGGAAGAGCTGGAAAAATCTGAAGGGAATATAGCAAAAATCCGGGCACAGTGGGCAAAGAAGACAGAGGAAAGGGCCCAGTCTGTGCAATAGATGAAAAGAAATTACGAAGGAACCATTACTAGTCTGAGGCGAAAAGTGAATACCCTTGAGGACGAGGCAGCCCAGCGGGCCAAAGAATTTCAGGCTGAGAGGGAACATTGCTATAGGCTAATGGCTGAGATGGAGAAAGAAATGAAGCTGTTACAAGACCATCACTTCCACGACTCCTAGGTGCTAGAGGCTCGCAACCAGCAGATAGGCCGACTACTTCAGGAAAAGGACCGAATCAGAGAAAGAATTCGAGCCATTGCGGATTACATTGTCATGAAATGTCAAGCAGGCGAAAGAATGAGTCGCACTAACTTCTTTGCTACAGTGATGATTTTTTTTCGGCAAGTTATGAATGATTTGGAGCAATTACAAGGGGGTCTTGCATGTAGGCCCGCGGCGATGCCGAATGACGCCCTGTGGGCCCCAGGATTTGAAGCTTTATTGTATTCCTAGTTATCGAGTCTATATTTCTTTATTTTGAGTCTGTTTTGTAATTTTCTCTTTTAAGAAAAACAAACAGTCTAGTATCTTCGTAATCAAAGTTTTATTAATGAAAAATTGAAAATCCCAAAAATTATTTCCTTATTTTTGTATTTATTTGCAAGAACTACGCTTGGTTTGATTCATGCGGGGTCATGATACGTAGGCAATCTCCATAAGATTCGACCGTAACCCTAAGGAAAAAGAAAAATAGGAGGGAAGGAAATATAAGAAAAAACAAGAGTGGAAAAGAAACACAAAAAGAAAAAATAAGAAAGCCAAGGGAAAGAAACCATGGCAAAGGCAAAGGCAAAGGCAAGAATGAAAGAAAAGAAAAAATAGGGAGAAAAATCAGAAAATGAGAGAAAAACCAGAAAAGCAAAGGAAAAGCAAGGAAAATCAAATCAAAAGAAACGGGAAGAAAAGCCGGGATGACGCATGCAACCGTTGCAAACATATAGACACTCATTTAATTGTATAGGTGCATCACACCCCAATGTGCAATTACCTATCTATTACTTGTCTCAAAATAACCATTGTTGTTGTCAATTCCAGCTTAGGTTTATAGAAACAGTGGTTGGTTTTTGGTAAACTGGCATCGCATCGATATTTTACCAGATCAAAAGGAAGTATAGAAATGTCGTCTGAAATGACTTTGCCATCACTTCTCATCACCGAAGACAACCCCATCTCAGGGATCCCGGACTCCGAGTTTGCCACAGCTGCAGAAAATCGGATATTACGTCTCCAAGTTATGGAGATGAGGGATGCATGGACTAACGGCAGGGAGCCTCCAAGTGCTATCCCTTGCTTTCCTGAATTATTTCCTAGAACTGGGGGTACTTCTAACATCCCCATCAGTCATCTGAATACCCCATTGGGACAACCTACCATGTCTGCTCCCTTTGTAGGAACATCTTCTGAGATACGCCCCCAGGTGTTCACATCAGGAGTAGTCCCCAATATTTTTACTGATCCACCATGCTCTTCCACCACACAGCCTTCACTACCTAGGCCAGCTTTTGATCCCTCAGCCTTTACTTTCGAAAACCCAATCTTTCAAGAGGATCCTCCTCAATATCCCACATACACTTACTCTCAGCCACCCCCGTTTGAGTTTACACTAGGATAAGAAAACAACTCCTAAAGCTCCTGATCAGGATGAGATGGCAAAATGGATGAGGAGTTTGGAGCAGAGTCTGAAAAATATGCAAGGTTTAAGCGGGCAGAAGAGTGTTTCTTATAATGATCTGTGCATGTTCCCTCACGTGCACTGCCCATAGGATTCAAAACGCTGATGTTTGAGAAATATGATGGGCATGGCGACCCTATCGCTCACCTTAAAAAGTATTGCAACCAATTGCGTGGGGCTGGCGAAAAAGAGAAGTTGTTAATGGCTTACTTCGGAGAAAGCTTAGTAGGCATAGATTCAGAATGGTATATGGATCAGGACATTTCTCGATGGCACATTTGGGACAATCTTGCCAGAGATTTTGTTTGACAATTTCAGTACAACATAGACATTGCGCCAGACGGGAACTCCTTAACGAATCTAAAGAAGAAATCCTCTTAAAGTTTTCGGGAATATGCAATTAAGTGGCGCCAGCAAGCATTGAGGGTAAAACCTCCCATGGATGAAATGGAAATGGTCACCGTATTTCTTCAGGCCCAGGAAGGCGATTACTTCCAGAACATGATGTCAGCTATGGGCAAACCTTTTGAAGAGGCAATTAAGATTGGTGAGATGGTGGAGAACGGTTTGAAAATGGGTAGAATCTTGAGCAAGTCAGCCATTAGAGCAACCTCCCAAGCCATTCAAGGTGGGTCTGGAGGCATGGCTAAGGGAAAGAAGAAAGATGAAACGTCTATGGCAGCATCAGGGGCAAGAAGACACCGCACTCCCAGACCCATGTTTTTTGAAAGAACCCCTCAACATTACTACCCTCATCATGACATAGCTTACGCTGCTCCACCTTATGCGGTCATGAACGCTCAACCCTTTTCCTGGCCGCAGCCACATGCCAATAGAAATCAAGCCATGTTCCCAAGAAATCAGCCTCCCCACCAGAACCACTATAATCCTCGTCCTCTGCAAAATAACTTTCCTCCCCGGGAGCCACCCGGAAGACAAAATTTTACCCCAATTGGTGAATGTTACGCTAATCTATTCCCGAAACTTGTCCAAATGGGTCTACTGCAGCCGGTCCCCCAAACGAGGCATAACCCAGCATCACCTGCCTTCAGGGCCGGTGTCAGGTGCGCTTATCATTCAGGGGTAGAAGGCCATGATACAAATGATTGTTGGACTCTGAAACGAGTGGTGGAGAAATTAATAGAGCAGGGAAAGATAGTGCTGAGGGACGAGGAGGTCCCAAATATGACTAACAATCCGTTGCCAGCCAACAATAATGGGCATGTGATCAGAATGATCTATAAGGATAAAGTGTTCGATCCAGCATTAAAGGCTATCATTGCTATTGCTGATGCAGAAAGAAAGCCAAAGGTCGCACCAAAGCAAGATAAAGGGGAGACAAAAAGCAAAGTCACAAAGACAGAACCAGAAAAGAAAGCTGAAACAAGAACAGAGGCAACATCTCCCTTTAATGGAATCCTCTATGTCTCACAAAGTCGCCAAGAAAAGCAGCTGATTGTGAGCCTAAATTGGAAGTGAAAAAGGGAACACAAGTGTACGTACCCAAGCAAGCCTATGTGGTGCGGGGGACAATTAAACCACTTCGGTTGAGTGAGCCAGTGGTTATTGGACGCGTACCATAGAAGCTTATGACTAACCCTGCTGCAGTGCCCTGGAATTATCATTAGACGGTGGTTACGTATAAAGGAAAAGAGATCTTCGGAGAGCTTCCAAAAAATTCCCCTGTTGAAAAATACTCAAACATAGAAGAAGTAAACAATGCTACCAAAAGGCGTTTCCCACCTAAGAAACCTGTGAGTGCTGAGGAAGCAGAAGTTTTCTTTCAAAAAATGAAAATGGCCGACTATGAGGTGGTCGATCAGTTGCGAAAATGTCCTGAACAAGTGTCTTTACTGTCATTACTGTTGAACTCCCCTGAGCATCAAAAGGTGCTACTGAAAACTCTGAATGAAGCCTACATGTCAGTTGAAACCTCGGTGGAACAACTTGAAAGAATGTCGGAAAGGTTCTTTGCTGTCTATCAAATCTCATTCAGCAAAAATGCCTTGCCTCTAGAGGGAGCTGCTCACAACAAAGCCTTGCACTTGACTGTCAAGTGTGAGGGATATTATGTAAAGCGAGTCATGGTAGACGGAGGCTCGGGTGTAGATATTTTCCCACTCTCCACACTACAACGTATGGAAATCGAGACTGGAAGGATTCATCCCAACAATGTCTGTGTGAGAGCCTTTGACGGTATCAAAAGAGATACCATTGGAGAAATCGACCTAATCTTGACTATTGGACAAGTGGACTTCAAGAAGACTTTCCAAGTGCTTGACATGGATACGTCCTATAATTTTCTTCTGGGAAGGCCTTGGATCCATGCCGCTGGAGCTGTACCTTCTACCCTCCACCAAATGGTGAAATTTGAATATGAGGATCAGGAAATTATAGTTCATGGAGAAGATGAACAGTCAATCTATCGAGACCCATCTTTCCTATGCCTAGAAGCAAGAGAAGGTAGTGAACACATTGTTTACCAAGCATTTGATGTTGTGGTGGCGGATCAGCATGAAGAAGGAAACTCTTGCCCTCAACCTTTCATATCCACAATGCCTCGATTATGGTGGCCAAGGAAATGATCAGACATGGTTTTAAGCCAGGAAAAGGACTTGGAAGGTCTCTGCAAGGAATATCTGAGCTAGTGACTCTGCCTACGACTGAAAAGTTCTTCGGGATAGGTTTCCACCCTACCCCAGATGATGTAAAGTGGGCAGATGAAAGAAAGAAGGAAGGATGGGTTTTGCCATAGCCATTGCCACATTTTTATGAAACCTTTGTCAAGCCAAAGTATAGTGAAGAGGAAGACGATGAGGTTTTCATGACTGAAGAAATTGAGGAAATATGTGGGGAAATGGGGAAAGTACTCTACGAAACCCACATGGTTCATTCGGGAGAAGGCACTAGCACCGCTGAGGTGTTGTACATGGGACCAAGTGCCAAGCTTCAAAATTTGAAGGCTACGCCATTTTCGATTAGGCGGGAGCCCCGGTAGACCTGTCCTGCTACTTTTTCTGCATCCCGAGTTATTCTAGGGTGTAACTTGGATGTTTCTTTTAGTTTCTTGTCTTTAAATTTCCCAATGTAAACCCTGTTATCTTCCCAATTCCAAGAAATGAAATCAATATTTCATCGTTCATTTTTTTCTTTATTCTTTCTGATTTTCTTTATTTTCCTCTTTTATTTATTCTTTTCAGTTATAATAATGCAGCTTTAAATAAAATGACATGCTTGCGGACTCCATCCCCAGATCCAAACATGCTGTCTAATTGTGAAATAATGAACCAAGAACCGGAATATGATGAAGAATAGGCTTTTAAGGAAATAAATCGAGAACTAGAACAATTTGAGAATAAACCTAAGCCAAATTTGAATGATACTGATTCGGTTCACTTGGGAACTTCTGAGAAAATCCGGGAAACCAAAATAAGCATTCACAAAGATGAGAAAACTCGAGATGCAATAATCCTACTCCTGTTTGAGTTTAAAAATGTGTTTTCTTGGTCGTATGACGACATGCCAGGGTTGAGTGTTGATCTAGTAGTGCATAAGTTGCCAACTTACCCCGATTTCCCTCCAGTTCAGCAAAAGCAAAGAAAGTTTAAAAGTGACATCAGTGATAAGATCAAAGAAGAAATCATGAAACAGTTGAAAGCAGGGGTAATCCAAGTAGCTTGGTACACTACATGGTTGGCTAATGTAGTCCCAGTTCCAAAGAAAGATGGGAAAACCTGGGTGTGTGTAGATTACAGAGATTTGAATAGGGCAAGTCCCAAAGACAATTTCCCTTTGCCCAACATCCATATCCTTGTTGATAACTGCACCAAGCATGAGATACAGTCCTTCGTGGATTACTACGCAGGATATCACTAGGTGTTGATGGATGAAGAAGATGCAGAGAAAACGGCCTTCACCATACCCTGGGGTACATACTGTTACCATTTTATGCCATTTGGTCCGAAGAATGCTGGAGTAACCTATATGAGGGCCATGACCACCATCTTCCATGATATGATACATCAAGAGATAGAGGTATATGTGGATGATGTAATCATCAAGTCCCAACCTCAGGATGATGACGTTCGAGATTTGAGAAAGTTCTTTGAGTGGTTGTGCAAGTATGATCTGAAGTTGAACCCAGCTAAATGCGCATTCGGAGTACCACCGGGCAAACTTCTGGGCTTCATAGTCAGCAGGAGAGGTATCGAGTTAGACCCAGAAAAGATAAAATCTATCCGGGATTTGCCTCCCCCGAGAACTAAGAAGGATGTGATGAGCTTGTTGGGCAGATTAAACTATATCAGCTGGTTCATTGCTCAACTGACTTCCACGTGTGAGCCCATATTCAAGTTACTGAAGAAAGATGCAACAGTCAGATGGACGAACGAGTGTCAAGAATCTTTCGATAAGATCAAAGAATATCTGTCGAATCCGCCAGTCTTGGTCCCACCAGAGCCAGAGAGACCTTTTTTCTTGTATCTGACAGTATTAGAAAATTCTTTTGGCTGTGTCCTCTGGCAACACGATGTGACTGGGAAGAAAGAACAGGCGATCTACTACTTAAGCAAGAAGTTTACCAGTTATGAAGAAAAATATACTCTGTTGGAGAGAACCTGCTGTGCCTTGACTTGGGTCGCTCAAAAGCTGAGACATTATCTGCAAGCTTACACCACCTACCTCATAACCAGGTTAGATCCGTTGAAATACATATTCCAGAAACCAATGCCCACAAGGAGGTTAGCAAAATGGCAGATTCTGCTCACTAAATTTGACATAGTTTACGTCACTCGCACGGCGATGAAGGCCCAGGCGTTGGCAGATCATTTGGCTGAAAATTCGGTTGACGAGGAATACCAGCCGTTGAGCACTTATTTCCTAGATGAAGAGGTAAATTCAATAGAAGCAATCTTTGAAGATAACCATGTTTGGAAAATGTTCTTTGATAGAGCAGTAAATGGTAAAGGTATCGGAATTGGGTCAATCTTGATCTCACCAATTGGTCAACAGTACCCGGCTATAGCCAGGCTTCGATTCTTCTGCACGAACAATACCACTGAGTATGAAGCTGCATCATGGGTATGAACATGGCGATTGACCAGGACGTCGAAGAGTTATTAATCATGGCGGATTCCGATTTGATTATCCGGCAAGCCTAGGGAGAGAGGGAGACTCGAGATGTTAAGCTCATTCCCTATCGGCAACATGTGGAAGATCTCACCAAGCGGTTCCCTCGGTGTCATAATGAACTAGCTGATGCACTTGGCACTCTAGCTTCGATGCTGCCTTACCCAGGCAATGCTCATATTGATCCTCTGGAGATTCAAATCAAGGAAAGGCATGGTTATTGTAACACAGTTGAGGCAGAATCACTCACCCAGCCTTGGTATCATGACATCAAAAGGTTTATGAAGACACAAGAATACCCCGATCAAACCACCGGAGATCAAAAGAGAACCATTAGACGACATGCGAGTGGTTTCTTCTTGAGTGGTGATGTCTTGTACAAAAGGACCCCAGATCTCAACTTGGTAAGATGTGTCGACACCGAGGAAGCTGGAAGATTTATGCATGAAGTCCATGCGGGATGTGCGGACCTCATATGAATAGGTATGTTTTGGCAAAGAAAATCCTTCGAGCAGGATATTATTGGATAACCATGGAGAAGGACTGCTTCAGCTTTGTCCGAAAATGCCATCAGTGTCAAGTGCACGGTGATTTGACTCATGCACCTCCGATAGAATTGCATCCCATGTCAGAACCTTGGCCATTCGTTGCCTGGGGCATGGACGTCATTGGGCCAATCGAGCCAAAAGCCTCAAACGGATATTAGATTCATATTGGTTGCTATTGACTATTTCACGAAATGGGTTGAAGCCATTACTCTCAAGTCAGTCACCCAAGAAAGCAGTGGTAGACTTTGTGCATTCTAATCTTATTTTCCGCTTTGGCATTCCGGCAATGATCATCACAGACAATGCTGCAAACCTGAATAGTCGTTTGATGGAAGAGGTACACAAACAATTCAAAATAATGCATAGAAACTCCACTCCCTATCGGCCTAAAGCCAATGGTGCTGTCGAAGCAGCTAATAAGAACATCAAGAAGATTCTAAGAAGGATGATTCAGAGCTCCAGACAATGGCATGAAATGATGCCGTTTGCATTATTAGGATATCGCACCACGGTGCGTACTTAGATAGGAGCAGCCCTATACTTGTTGGTTTATGGAACTGAGGTTGTTATACCCGCGGAAGTAGAAATCCTTTCACTCCAGATAATCGTTGAAGCAGAAATTGAGGATAGTGAATGGGTCAAGACTCGGCTGGAACAATTTTCTTTAATTAATGAAAAACGAATGGCCATGGTTTGTCAAGGGCAGTTGTATCAACAAAGAATGGCCCGTGCCTATAACAAGAAAGTACGTCCCAGGAATTTCGAAGTGGGACAACTCGTGTTGAGATGCATTCTTCCTCATCAGCAGGAAGCAAAAGGAAAATTTGCTCCTAACTGGAAGGGTCCGTACATTATCAGAAAGATATTGCCGAGAGGAGCATTGTATCTTGGAGACATCGAAGGAAATGATCCTGAAGCAGCAGTCAATGCAGACGTAGTAAAAAGGTACTATGTTTAGGCTTGCTGCAGTGATGACTTTTGTGCAATTGAGATGATGAAGGCCTTCCTTCTTATTATCCAAACACTATCAGCCCTTTGCAAAACCATTTGAGCCGGTCACTCTTCTTTAGCTATCCTCTTTGGAACTCGTAAGTACTATAAAAAAAGGATATGATGAAAAGAAAAGAGGAAAGAAAGAAAAGAAAAACAAAAAAAAAAACAAAACAAATTTTTTTTCCTGAACTACGTCTGAATTGATTCCGAAAGGATACGTAGGCAGTCTCTCTATCGGGCGACGATGAGAAGAGAAATGAGAGAGTTCGATTGGTAAAAACCCGCAAAGGGCGCTGTCGGCCGAAAAGAAGATACCCACCACTAAAAGAGTCCTGGCAAGGTTCCTTGGTTTTGAAACATGGATCAATGAGTTTACGAGAAGATGGAAAGTTTGTGCGGGTCAGACATCCAGTCCGAGAAGCATGTCATGCCTATTTGAGTTTGTTTGCACCCCCAGATAAGTCCTTCTCTTCCCCCAAAAGGGACTCTGCTCTTTAAATCCATCTTCTGGCCTTTGTTTACATTTCTTTGAATCCCTTTCAGTTTAACTCTATTTCTGAAACTGTTACAAAGAAAGGTGGCAAGACTAGTTTTACAGGGCTTCGCCTAGCAAAAGCCAAAGAAAAGTACCCAGCCTCAGCGGTTGCATCAAGCCAATCCCGACTGGCCATGACTGTTGATGCTTCAAAGTAGGGACATTGAAAAGGAAACAAAGTCAAGGACAAAGGTTCTAAGAGTAAATTAAAGTGCAAGGCGGAGCCCCACACGGGGAAGCGATTTTGAAATCCCGAAAGTTGAGTCCTCCGGTTTGAAAGAGAGAATAATCTTCAAAACCAGCAAGCGGCAGAGGGTCTCGACAAAAGCTAAGCTGTGATGAAGAAATCAAGGCCACAAAACCAACCACCGCTTCAAAATAACAACTGTTTATGTTTGAAAATTGAAACCGGTGCAATCCAGGTGACCGCACAAAAGTGGGTGCAGCCAATAGAAAAGAAATGCACAAGTGCTGAAACAGCTTTGCAGCAAATAATCAATGCAAAAGGGAAGTTTCCTCCAAGTTCTTTCCTGTATCTTATCAGAAAATAGTAAAAAAGAGACATAACAAAATAAGAAAATCCCCAAAAAAGGATAGTTTAGGATTCCCAACATCAACCTGTTACTTTCTTAGCCAACATTAGGGCTCCAACCCCTGAGTTGAGCATTTTTCTTTTAGCCAACATTAGGGCTCCAATCTTGTGATCATGAGATTTCGGATTTTGGGAAATGTTATTAATTTTGAGAGTTGATATTGTGTATGCCAAGTGGCATTTCAAACACTATTTTATTTCACTATTTTAGGTTCTAATTATTTTTTACGCAAATATTATTTATTTTCTGCATTGTTAGGCTTACCTAGTGGTAGATACTAGGTGCCATCACGATGGTTCACGGAGGGCAAACCGGGGTCTTAACTAGTTGGTATCAGAGCTCTAGGTTCATAGGAGTCATGAATCACAAGCTAGTTTATTAGATTCTCGCGGATCGGTACGGAGATGTCCGCACTTATCTACAAAAGCCTATGTAACTATTAGGAAAGTTCAACTTCATTTGATTTCCATGTCGTGCGAGATTTTTGATATCACAATTCTAAACCTCTGTCTTCTATTCTCTCACAGATGGTGATGACACGTGCTACCCAAGATGATCAGGCACCCACGCCCCTACTAGAGACGTCAGAGGCCGGGGCCGGGGAAGAGATTGAGGACGCGCTCGTGGTTCAGCCAGAGAAATCGCGTGAGCTACCACCAAGGTTCCACCAGCAGTTCTAGCCAGAGTTCAAACACCTGATACATCTGCTACTACTACTCCATCATTCCAGGAGACTCTGGCGCAATTTATGACAATGTACACTACTCTAGCTCAGGTAGGGTTGCTTTCTCTTGCTGCAGCTACATCCCAGGCCAGAGGAGGAGCATAGACTCCCGTTGCCCATACTCCTGAGCAGTGAGTGCATGTTGATCAGGTCCCCGAGATCATTCTTGTACAGTCGGTAGCCCAAGCTCAACCCGAGGAGAGGGCAGTAGCTTCAGAGGAGGAGTAAAAGAGGCTTGAGAGGTTTAAAAAGTACCAGCCTCCTACATTCAGTGGACTAGCCTCAGAAGATGCTCTTGGATTTCTATCAGAGTGCTACTATATCCTTCGTACCATGGGTATATCAGAATCGAGCGGGGTTTTCTTCAGTACTTTTCAGCTTCGAGGGGCTACCTACTAGTGTGGCGTACCTATGAGTTAGATAGTCCAGATGAGGCACCTTCCTTGACTTGGGATTAGTTTTCAGATATGTTCACGAGAAAGTATGTTCCCTAAAGTCTCATGAACGATTGGCACGCAGAGTTTGAGCATTTGTGCCAAGGTACTATGGCTGTCTTGGAGTATGCTATCTGTTTTACGGACTTGGCTAGACATGTACCAATATTGGTTTCTACGGTCGCGAGAAGGTTCGTCGATTTATTGAGGGGCTTATCCCAGCATCTAGTCTAGCATGGCTCGTGAGTTGGAGATGGATATTTCTTATCAGCAGGTGGTAAGCATTGCTAGGAGGATTGAGGGTATGCATGCTAGTGGCAGAGTGGAGAGGGAGGCCTAGAGGTCTCGATAGTTGTGCCATTATTCTGATGCCCATGCCCCAGGTACAAGTCGTCATGGTAGGGGTTATACGAGTATCCATGTTCATTTAGCTCTTCCAACAGCCAGCGGTATTCTAGCTCCTCCCAGACCTCAGGAGCCTTATTATGCACCTCCAGTAACTAGTGTGCCTCCTGCATAGGGTGCTTCCAGTGGTCAGACCAACAAACCTGGCCCTAGTCAGTCACAACCGCCACGTCCTCCCAAAGCTTGTTTTGAGTCTGGTGACACACGCCATCTGGTGAGGGATTTCCATAGACTTGGGAGGGCTGCACCTCCACAGACTTCTCAGCCACAACATGCCCGCAGAGTTCTCAGGCTATGATCACTTCACCAATTGCTACCCCACCTGCTTAGCTAGCTAAATGTAGAGGTTGGGGAGGTAGAGGTCACCCACGAGGGGGAGGCCAGGCCAGATACTATGCCATTCCTACCCGCACTGAGGTTGTCGCCACCGATTATGTTATCATAGGTATTATCTTGGTCTTTCACAGAGATGCATTGGTTCTAATGATCCAGGCTCTACTTATTCTTATGTGTCTTCTTATTTTGCTCTGTATTTGGGTGTATCTCGGGATTCTTTGAGTTCTCCTATTTATATTTCTACTCTTGTGGGAGATTCTCTTGTTGTGGACCTCATTTATCGGTCATGTTTGATTTCTCTTAGTGGTTTTGAGACCAGATCTGACTTGTCATTTCTCAGTTTGGTAGACTTTGATGTTATTCTGGGCATGGACTAGTTGTTGCCCCATTATTCTATTCTTTATTGTCATGCCAAAACTGTGATGCTGGCTATGCCAGGTGTACCGCGTGTTGAGTGGAGGGATACCTTAGATCATACTTCCTGTAGAGTTATTTCATTCCTTAAGGCTGAGCGTATGGTTGAGAAGGCATATGACACGTATCTAGCTTATGTAAGAGATGCCAGTATTGACACCCCTGCATTTGATTCAGTCCCAGTGGTATGGGATTTCTCTAATGTGTTTCCAGCTGACCTTCCGGGCATGCCACCCGATAGAGATATTGACTTTGGCATTGATCTACTACTAGGCACTCAGCCCATTTCTATTCCTCCGTACCGTATGGCTCCTCCTAAGTTGAAGGATTAGAAGGAATAGTTATAGGAATTACTTGATAAGGGTTTCATTCGGCCCAGTGTATCACCATAGGGTGCTCCTGTCTTATTCATGAAGAAGAAGGATGGTTCTATGCGTATGTGTATTGATTATCGCCAGATGAATAACGTTACAGTGAAGAACCGCTATCCTTTGCCTCATATTGATGACCTGTTTGACCAGTTACAGGGTGCTTGTGTGTTTTCTAAGATTGAGTTGCGTTCAGGCTATCATCAGTTGAAGATTCGGGAGCCAGATATCCTGAAGACTGCCTTTAGGACTCGATATGGTCATTATGAGTTCCTTATTATGTCATATATGCTGACCAATACATCTGATGCACAGTGTATTTTGGCCATATCTTGACTCATTCTTTATTGTCTTTATTGATGACATTCTGGTATATTCCCAAAGTCGGGTATATTATGAGCAGTGCCTGAGGTTGGTGCTTTAGATTTTGAGAGAAAAGAAACTATATGCTAAGTTCTCGAAATGTGAGTTTTGGTTGGAATTTGTGGCATTCTTGGGTCGCGTGTTCTCGAGTGAGGGTATTCAGGTGGATCCAAAAAAAGTGGAGGTAGTGCAGATTTGGCCCAGACCATCCTCAACTATAAAGATCTGCAGTTTTCTTGGCTTGTAGGTTATTATCATTGATTTGTTTAGGCGTTTTCATCTATTGCAGCACCTATGACCGGGCTGACCTAGAAGGGTGCTCTATTCTAGTGGACGAAAGAATATGAGGAGAGCTTTTAGAAGTTTAAGTCAGCTTTGACTGCAGCCCCAGTTTTGATATTGCCTACAGGTTTGGGGTTTTAAACTATCTATTATGATGCCTCGAGGGTTGGCCTTGGAGCGGTATGGATGCATAACGGCAGGGTGATTGCCTACGCGTGCAGATAGTTGAAGGTTCATGAGAAGAATTATCCTGTCCATGATGTCGAGTTAGCTACTATTGTCCACGCCTTGAAGATCTGGCGTCATTATTTGTACGGTGTTCCTTGTGAGATTTATACTGATCATCGGAGTTTGTAGCATCTATTCAAGCAGAAGGACCTTAATTTGCGCTATAGGAGGTGATTAGAGCTGCTGAAGGACTATGATATCACTATTTTTTATCACCCGGGCAAGGCCAATATGGTGGCCAATACTTTAAGTTACCGGATAGAGAGTTTGGGGATTTTGGCTTCTTTACCAGCAGTAGAGAGGCCCATGGTGATGGATGTTCAGGCCTTAGCCAGCCAGTTTGTGAGATTGGATCTTTCAGGGCCCAGTCAGGTTCTAGCTTGTGTGGTCTCTCGGTCTTCCTTGTTTAATCGTATTCGGGAGAGTCAGTTTGATGACCCTCATTTACTTATTCTCAAGGATAAGGTTTTGCATGGCAATGCCAGATATGTGATCATTGGTGATGATGGAGTATTGAGGTTGCAGGGTTGAGTTTGTGCACCCAAAGTTGATGGGCTTCGAGAGTTGATTCTAGAGGAGGCCCATAGTTCGCGGTGTTCCATTCACCCGGGTGCCGCGAAGATGTGCCAGGATTTAAGACAGCAATGAAGAAATATATAGTTGGGTTTGTATCTTGGTGCCTTAATTGTCAGCAACTGAAGTATGAGCACTAGAGAAAGGGTGGATTGCTTCAGCAGATAGAGATTCCAGAGTGGAAATGAGAGCGGATCACCATGGACTTCGTATCTGGACTCCCACAGACTTTGAGGAAGTTCAATGCCATTTGGGTTATTATGGATTGGCTGACCAAGTCTACGCATTTCATTCCCGTGAGTACTACCTGTTCTTCGGAGCATTTGGCGGAGATTTATATCCGGGAAATTGTCCGTTTGCATGGTATTCCAGTTTCCATCATTTTAGATAGGGGTAATCAGTTCACGTCATGGTTTTGGAGGGCCGTGCAACATGAGTTACGTGCTCGAGTGGAGTTGAGTATATCATTTCACCCTCAGACGGACGGACAGTCTGAGCGGACTATTCAGATTCTTGAGGATATGCTCCTTGCGTGTGTGATTGAATTTGGAGGGTCTTAGGATCAGTTTTTGCCATTGGTGGAGTTTGCCTATGACAACAGTTATAGTCCAGCATTCAGATGGCACCGTATGAGGCTTTATATGGTAGGCAGTGTAGATCTCCGGTGGGTTGGTTGGAGCCGGGTGAGGCTAGATTATTGGGCACAGAATTGGTACATGATGCTTTGGAGAAGGTTAAGGTGATTCAGGATAGACTCTGTATAGCCCAGTCCAGGCAGAAGAGTTATGCGTACCGAAAGGTTCGTGATGTTTCCTACATGGTTGGAGAGCGGGTTGTGCTTCTTGTTTTGCCTATGAAGGGCGTTATGAGATTTGGGAAGAAAGGGAAACTGAGTCTGAGGTTTATTGGCCCTCTTCAGATATTGAAGCGTGTTGGGGAGGTTTCTTATGAGCTTTCCTTACCTCCTAGCTTAGCAGGAGTTCATCCGTTATTTCATGTTTCAATGCTCTGGAGGTATCACGGTGATCCATCGTACGTGTTGGATATCAGTTCAGTCTAGTTGGACAAGGATCTATCTTATAATGAGGAGCCAGTGGCAATATTGGATAGGCAGATTCGAAAGCTGAGGTCAAAGAATATTGCAACAGTGAAGGTTTAGTGGCAGGGTCAGCCGGTCGAGAAGGCGACCTAGGAGATCGAGCAGGATATGCGCATCTATTACCCTCATCTTTTCACTACTTCAGGTATGTCTCTATGCTCGTTCAAGGATGAATGAATGTTTAAGTATGGGCAGATGTAATGACCCGACCGATCATTTTAAGAATTAACGCCCCAATCCCCTATAAACTACATTCCCCATATTTGTTTATGCTATTGTGTAACGACCCGGACGGTCATTTTTAGAATTTATGCCTCGATCCCCTATTAACTACTTTCCCCATGTTTATTTCTGCTATTTTGAATTTTTGGGATGTTCAATTTTGAGTTTCGTAGAGTTTTGGAACACTTAGTCCCTAAATGAGAGGTTAAGTCTTGAAAATTTGACCATAGTTGGATAGTATGAAGACAGCCTCGGAATGGGATTCCGATGCTTCCATTAGCTTCGTTGGGTGATTTTAGGCTTAGGGGCATAATCAGATTTTGTTTTGGTGGTCCGTAGCTAATTTAGGCTTGAAATGTCGAAAGATGGATTTTAGAAGTTTCTGATAAGATAGTAAGATTTTGATCCGAGGGTCGAAATAGAATTTCGGAAGTTGGAGTAGCTCCGTAGTGTTGAACGTGACATGTGCGCAAAATTTCAGGTCATCCGGACGAGGTTTGATAGACGTTTTGATCAAAAGCATATTTTGAGAATTTTGGAGTTCTTACGCTTGAATCCATGGTTAATTCGAGGTTTTGATGCTGTTTTAGGTGTTTTAAGGATTGGTACAAGTTTGGACAGTGATGTTCGACTTGTTGGTGCCTTTGGTTGAGGCCCCGGGGGCCTCGAGATGATTTCGGATGGGTGATGGAAGGAAATTTGGAGTTTCAATTGTAGCTTCAGCTGGTTTTCTGTAATAATCGCACATGCGGTTTGGGTTCCTGCAGGTGCGGAGCCGCAGAAGTGGCAGAATAAGTGCAGATGTGGATTTGGGAATAGACCAGCAGGTTCCGCAGATACGGGTAATTCACCGCAAAAGCGGTACCGCACCTGCGGATTGTAATCGCAGGTTCGGAAATTGGTCTTCAAGTGAAAGTCGCAGATGCGAGGAAGTCCTCACAGAATTGGGATCGCAGGTGTGGTCCCAGGGCCGCAGAAGTGGAAATCTAAGGGCAGAACATAAATACTGGCCTTCGCGAAATTTAGTTATTTTTCACCTCTTTTCAAACGGGAAGAAGATTTTGGAGCAATTTTTAAGAGGGATTTTCAGAGGAGTCCATTGAGGTAAGGTCTTTGGTCCCTAAACTAGTTATTATAGGGATTATTATCATCCTAATCATTTTCAAGAGGGATTTTGTGAGGATTCCATTGGGGTAAGGTCTTTGGTCCCTAAACTCGTTAATATAGTAATTTTTATCATCCTAAGCACGAAAAATTAAGGAAAATCAGTGGTAATTCATGGTTGGTTCTTGACTAATTACAGGCCTTTGAGTGATGATTTGAGGGACCAATTGAGGTATGATTTTGGTACTTTTAGTATGACTAAACTCGTGAGAGTGTGAGAATTCTGCAAATATAAATTTTAACCGATTCAGAGATGTGGGCCCGAGGGGCATTTTGGTTATTTTACCTAATTTCGCGTATTAGCTTAGAATTTAATTATAGAATCAGTTACTTGGAGTGTTATTTACATTATCAAATTTAATTGAATAAATTTTGGCCATTTGGAGTCGAATACTCATGGCAAGAATGTGGTTTTAGGTTGATTATTGAGCCGGTTCGAGGTAAGTGATTTGTCTAACCTTGTGTGGGAAACTTTCCCCATAGGATTGATATTGTGATAATTGAAATGCCTTGTACGTGAGGTGACGAGTGTGCACTTGTGCTAATTGTTGGAAATCCGGTTTTCATTAAAAAAAATAGCCTTAAATTGTGTTTTTCCTTTTTCTTGCTTACACTGTTTGGAATTTAAGCCTGCTGTTAGTTTAGAGAAACATGTCTATCTGACTAAATTGCTCTACTTGCTTTAACTACCTTATTTGTATTACGTGAACCATGCTAGTTTAGAATTATCTTTTTAGCCTTGGTATGAATTTAAGCTTAATTGGGTATTCCTTTTTGCTATTGTTGTACGTTTTATTTTGGGGCTACGAGAAGGCATCCCTGGAGATCCTCTGTACTTATTTATGATCGAACTGAGGTGTGGGATACGTAGAGATCCCTGGCACGTACATTGAGGATACTAAGAAATCCTCAGAATACCAAGAGATCCCTGGCATCAATTGAGGATACCAAGGCCTCATTTGTTTTTATTAAGATTAAGACGTCTGAATCTAAATACACATCTGAATATCAAGATGTGTATTAAGATTAAGACATATGAATCTGAATACACATCTGAATATTTTAAGATGTGTATTAAGATCAGAATAGAAATAATTAAGGCTGATTTTTAACATCTGAGTGTAAAATTTATCTTTATTCGAACATTAATAAACATAAAATTCAAATGAAATGCTAAATAATCCAATATTCTATCAATAAAATATATAATTTTTTAAAATATGATAGTTGTTGGTGGTGATGGATAATGGGTGAATGCCGACTAGAGGCGGTGGTTTGTGGTAGTTTCGGTTGATGATGGTGGTTCGTGCTAGTAGCTAGTAGTGATTGGTAGTGGTGGAAATTATAATTGAGGATGGTGGTGGTGGATGATGATAAAAATGGCAGGTGGTGGTAGTAGTTGTGACTGAGGAAGGTGATGGGTGGGTGGTGGTAGGTTATAATGATGTGCAATTTCGGTTGTGGTTGTTGATGGTGATGGAGTGGTCAGTTGTGGTAGTTGAGGTGGATGGGTGTTGATTGTGGGTGATAATGCTATATGGTGGTTGAAATAGTAGGGATAGTGGGTGGTGATAGTTGATAGTGATGGCGGCTATGCTTGAGGATTATGGCGGCGTGGTGGTGGTGCCATGGTAGTAGCTAATAATGGTAGGCGGTGGCGGCAGTTAATAATGGATTTGTGATAGCATCTTAATGAAATTAAGTCTCTGTTATAGATCTTAATCATACAGACCTATTCAGACTCATTAAGTAGTTGTGAAGTAAAAAAAAACAAACATACTTAATGATTAAGATCTGAATAATTAAGATTCAGACTTTAAAAACAAACGCACTTAATGTCTGAGATCTGAATGATTAAAATTCGGACCTTCATTAAGTGCAAATAAATGAGGCCCAAGAGATCCCCCGGTATATACTGAGGATACTAAGAGATCCTGGGATACTGAGAGATCCCCGGTTATCATCCTTGAGATTGTTTTGACTCTGTATCAATTGTAATTATCTTTATATTATGTGATGCTTTTACTGCTGCACTTATTTATACTGCTCTTATCTACACTATCGAACTTTATATTATTATTTAACCTCAGTAGGTCCCTGACCTTCCTCGTGACCACCCGACCGAGGTTAGGCTGGACACTTAATGAGTACCGCTGTGATGTACTTATGCCCTTCCTGCGCATGTTTTTCATGTGCAGATCCAGGTACCTCTACTTAGACTTGTGAGCACGTGATTTTTTTCTCGCTTGAATTATTCCGATAGAATACATAAAATTAGGATTTTTCTTTAATTATTTGATTTTTAGGGTTTAATCGCATGTTTTTGTGTTTGTTTGCATTTTGTGTGCATCTTTAGTTGGTATAATTCACAAAAAATACAAAAAAAAATATTACCTTTGCATTTAGGATTTAATTTTATATTTTTAGTTTTATTAGTCAATTAATATTACCAAAAACAAGAGAAAATAATAAAAAATTGTCATTTTACATATTTAATTAGTTTTCTTTTTAAATTGGGATTTAGTCAATTTTAGGAAAATTAATTAGTTTAATTCTAGAATTAAGTCAGGTCTTTTGTTATTTTTAATTTTTTGTTTAACAAAAAAAAAAATTAATAGAAAAGGAGGAAAAAAATGAAAAAAAAGAGAAGTAAAAGAAGAAATGGGGTCTTGATAAAAGACCCAATATTTGGGCCTTTCTTTAAAATTTCCAGCCCAAATCAGCTGGAGCATAAGCCAGACTACCCAAAACCGATCTCGATCCAAGCTCGCCCCAAGAACCGGTCTAGTCCCCCACCTAATAACCAAAACGACCTCGTTTGGTCTCGAATTGATCTTGGCCATCGAGGTTTTGAGATCCAACGGTGGGAAAGCTAGGGTCTCTTAGATATATTAGTGTCGGAACCCCCTACCCCATCACTCACCGTCTCACATACTCTCCACACACAAACCCTAGCGCCACTGCCTTCCGCCGTAAACCGCCGGCTGAAAATTGCCTCTGCCGGCGGCTAACCTCCAATGACCCTCAAACTTACACCTTAGGTTCTTCTCCCTCTCCTCTTTCCGAATCCGCACTTCTTTTCTTTCAAATCCTAGCCAAAATCTCTCGAATCTTGAATTAAAGAGAGGCGGGTAAACCCCTAATTGTCCGAAAATCTTACCAAACTTACACCATGCACTCACGTTGACCCCTCTCCCCTAATCTCAAACTAGCTTCCTTCAAATCCAGTCAAAATCCCCCAAAATCCTAAATCTAGGGTTCTTGGTCGAAGCCCAAAGGAAATTTGGCCTTACTCGGATTTTCCAGTGTTCGATTGATCCTCAAATGATGTTGTTTGTTTATTTTTGAAAAAAATAGGCAAATAACATTATTTGGGATCAGTTTCGAAAGGACAGCCAACTAGAAGACCTAAATCAGTAAGGTTTCTTTCTAATGATGTTAATTGATTTAGAATTTTTAGGGTTTTGATTGATTTTTGGTCCGTTGATCCTGTTCTATTTTAGTTTTTATTTTTGGTTTAATTTTTGTTCTATTTTGATTTTTCTATTGGTTTGATTTTGCATTTAGTTTCGATTGAATAATCCATGATTGTTGCTTTTAATTTGATTTTAGTTTCAAGTTTGTTTGATTGCCATTAATTGTTAGTTCACTGATTGTTAGGTTTAATTTCCATGATTAGTTAGATTATTTAATTTTTAGGATTTGTTTGGTTATAGCTATTTGATTCTAGCCCCTGGATAATTAACCATGGTTAGTTGAGTAAGGTAAAAAGGACTGGGACTAGATTTAACTAGGTTAGTAATTCAAAGTCAAATTAAGGGCAATATAGATAATTCAATAAAAGGAATCATGCAAATAACTGAAATTGGAAACCCCTAGAACTTTCTAGATGGGGTTCCAATTAGAATTTCAGGGATTTAGTGGTCTAACTTGGGCAACAAGCCAATAAATAAGGGACTAACTATCTAAAATCTAAATTTAAAAGAGGGACCTAGGGTGTAAATGAAAATCTGAAGGTTGCCCTACACTTTGCCTATAAAAAGGCATATCCATTGCCTTGTTTCACAAGTTTTAAAATATGAAAATACACAAAATTCTTAGAGGTCTAAGATCTAAACTTTGAAATTCAAAAGATTTAGAGGCTAGGAATCTGAAAATTGGAAATCCAAGTTTAGAAGTCCAAAAAATTTCAAAATCAGAAAGTTTGAAATCCTGAAGACTTACTATTCCATCGAATGATCTGGTATGATTTAGAGGTTTCCAAATTCTAAATCAAATCTCTAGATCACCTAAGGTTGAAAATGGCCTAAGTTTCCCTGTGCTGTTGTTAGTTGAGATTCAGAGGTTCCTGAGGTTTATTTCAAGTCAATTTTGGGCCATTCAAGCTTATTTTTGGTTGTTTACTGGTTTTGCTATCTGAAATCAACTCCCGGACTACTTGACATTATTTTCTGGGTTAGAAGTCAATCTGATTGCTGCTGTATACTGCTGCTGCCTAGCTGACCCTCAGTTTTCCCTCATTTTTGTTCTAATTCCAGGTACTTTTGGCCTCAAGTAATGTATGAAGATTAAATCAAATGTGTGTTCAAATATGAAGATGATTGCTACCTGTTCTTCCCCCTATAAATTCCCTACTGTTTTTTTTACTTTGTTGTAGATGATTGGCATAGTCACGTTATTTGGACATTACACTATCTGTATTAACTGGACTGCTGGACTATTTTAGAATTATAGGAATGTCCTGTTAATAGTGTTAGATTTAATGTAGTTAGTTTTAATCTCGTTATCACATCAATTTGAAACTTAAGCATAAAATATGATATTGTTTTAATCATGTTAGTTTTAATCGTGTTATCATGATTTTGATCTAGAAGCAGCATGTGAAATCATTGCGTAAAAATTTTTTTGAACCATCTCCTGTAGTTTGAAAAGGACTGCTGAAAAGTGAAGTTCAAAGAGTTAGATTTAAAATAGTACTCACGTTGTATTTTATGATAGTCTGGGATTCACGAATTGCTTTAAAATGCTATTAAGCTTCAGCATTAAATGTAATAGTTCATTAAGTACAAGTAAATTGAATAGGTATTTGAACTTAAAGATCAAGAGGTTTCTGGTAGGTTTGAAGTCGTGACTTTGGTTGTAAAAGTAATAAGCCCAGTTGTGGTTTAAAACTAGTATGTTCTCAGATACAAATAATTGGATTTGGGGCTCACTTATGAGCCCAAGCAAGTTAGCCATTTGCTTAGATAAGATTTGGGCTCAGCTATATAATGACTAGCCCAAATACCTTCCACCTTGTGAACTAATGTATTTCCTTTCATGATCCATTTTCTATAATAGGTCATGATGGCGCCCGACACCCTTTATCAGGCTAGCCAATGCAGAAGTATAATTAAATTCTCATTTTTTTTATCTTTGCCAATAACCACTATAATAGATTTTTCCCAATTTAAAGTTATAAACCAGTAAAGACCAATGAAATGTAAAGACATTTATACAACCCAAAATAACGTGTATCACTGTGTGTGCCAAAACCTGGTATCACAAGCTACGGGCAACTAGTAGAATATACACAAAAGAATAATACCCTATCCTACTGTCTGAATTAGGATTGACAGAAATAATAAAAAGAATACAAGGGAGACTTCTTCGGCTGCGGATCGGCAAGAAGGGAATGCAGCTCACCGTAGAAGTCCCAGATGCGCTCACTGATATGCACCAGAATGATGTCCGGCTCCACCTACCTCAAATCCTGTACATTTAAGTACAGAAGTGTAGCATGAGTACATAAACAACATGTACCCAGTAAGTATCCCGTCTAATCTCGAAGAAGTAGAGATGAGAGGTCGACTCGTACTTACTAAGGTCAATTAAAATATATATATAAGTATGATAAGTTCAAATCATGGAATTTACAAGCATCGATAGTTTTCTGACAAGTGGTATAAGTCAAGAAATACAACATCAAGTTAATAGTTTATCATTTGAGATAATGGCAAAATAAAGCATATATAAGCTTTTCCACATTTAACATGCGCACATAATACCGAGGCGACAGCCCGAATCAACATAAATAAACTGTGCACTTTCCGAGGGTCGACGATGCGCCTATAGATGTATCTATTCATACCGAGGCGTTCGGCCCGATCCAAAAATAAGGATGAAATATCAAGTTCATACATATGGCACATAAATGGTCAAAAATACCAAACCAAACTTAATTAACTATACAAGTATGCTCATATCCCCTTTCTAAGCCTCTAGTACACACTAGGTGTTCATAACAACAAATTAACATAAGAGATATATTTCATAGGCATGTTGTAGGTCCTAAGCTACCCGGACATTTAACATAGTAGTAACTACGCACGGGCTCTCGTCACCTAACACTTGCGTAGTCCCCGCATTTAGCAACAAATACTCAAACATTAATCATAGGGGGACAATTCCCTCTTACGAGG
>MU746923.1:36054-79385 GCA_026770625.1 Nicotiana glauca
CACTGGAATGAAGTGAGCCGACTTGGTCAATCTATCCACAATAACCCATACTGAATCAACCTTCCGTTGAGTCTGCGGCAACCCAACCATGAAATCCATGGTGATGCGCTCCCATTTCCATTCCGGAATGGGCATCTGCTGAAGTAAGCCAGCTGGCCTCTGGTGCTCATATTTGAATTGTTGGCAATTCAAACATCTAGGAACATACTCCACTATGTCCTACTTCATCCTCCGCCACTAGTAGTGTTGTCTCAAGTCACGATACATCTTCGTGGCACTCGGATGGATGGAGTACCTCGAACTATGGGCCTCCGCTAGAATCCTCTACCTCAATCCATCAACATTAGGGACACATACACGGCCCTGAAGCACCATCCTCACCAATAGAAATGTCCTTGGTACCTCCCTGAAGTATTGTCTTTCTGAGAATTGCCAAATGTGGATCATCAAACTGTCGGGCCTTAATCTGCCCCAATAACGAAGACTGAGCAACCATACATGCTAGAACCCGACTGGGCTCTAAAATATCCAATCTCACAAGTCTGTTAGCTAAAGACTAAACATCCAAAGCTAATGGTCTCATCTCAGTAGGAATGAATGCCAAGCTACCCATACTCTCCGCCTTCCGACTCAAGGCATCCACAACCACATTTGCCTTGCCTGGATGATAAAGAATGGTAATGTCATAATCCTTTAGTAACTCAAGCCACCTGCGCTGCCTCAAATTAAGATCCCTCTGCTTGAACAAATGCTGCAAGCTACGATGGTCTATATAAACCTCACATGACACTCCATATAAATAATGCCTCCATATCTTAAGAGCATGAACAATCGCAACCAACTCTAGATTGTGCACAGGGTAATTTTTCTCATGAACCTTCACCTGACGTGAAGCATATGCAATAACTCGCCCCTCCTGCATCAATACACATCCCAAGCAGACGTGAGAAGCATCGCAATACACTGTATACATCCCTGAACCGGAAGGCGATACAAGAACTGGTGCCGTAGTCAAAGACTTCTTGAGCTTCTGGAAGCTCTCCTCACAATCATCAGACCAACAGAATGGGGCACCCTTTTGGGTCAACCTGGTCAAAGGTGATGCAATAGATGAAAAGCCCTGCATGAATCGCCGGTAATAGCCTGCTAACCCCAAGAATCTCCTGATCTCGGTCACTAAAGTAGGACATGGCCAACTCTAAACTGCCTCAATCTTCTTGGGATCCACCTTAATACCCTCTCCTGACACTATATGCCCCAAGAATGCTACTGAATCTAGCCAAAACTCACACTTGGAGAACTTAGCATAACACTGATATTCTCGCAAGGTCTGAAGCACTACTCTCAAATGCTGCTCGTGCTCCCCCAGGCTACGTGAGTATATCAAGATGTCGTCAATGAAAATGATGACAAAAGAATTAATATAAGGCATGAACACCCTATTCATCAAATCTATAAATGCCGCTGGAGAATTAGTCAAGCCAAAGGACATCACCAGAAACTCATAGTGGCCATACCTAGTCCTGAATGTAGTTTTCGGAACATTCGAATCCCGAATCTTCAGCTGATGATACCCTGACCTCAAGTCGATCTTAGAGAACACCCTAGCCTCCTACAAATGATCGAACAAATCATCAATACGGGGCAATGGATACTTGTTCTTGATGGTGACTTTGTTCAACTGGCGTTAATCAATATACATCTGCATAGTCCCATCCTTCTTCTTCACGAATAGCACTGGTGAACCCCAAGGCGATATACTGGGCCTAACAAGCCCCTTTGCTAACAACTCCTCCAACTGCTCATTCAGCTCCTTAGGAGCCATACGGTACGGTATGATAGATATAGGCTGAGTGCCTGGAGCCAAGTCAATACAGAAATCAATATCACAGTCCGGAGGCATGCCAGGAAGATCAGAAGGAAAAACATCGATGAACTCTCGGACTACTGGCACTGAATCAATCGCCAGAGAATCTACGGTGGTGTCTCGCACATAAGCTAAATAAGCCAAATACCCCTTCTCCACCATGCGCTGAGCCTTCAGAAAAGAAATGACCCTGCTAGGCGTATCAACTGTGGAACCCTTCCACTCCAATCTCGGCAACCCTGGCATCTCTAAAGAAACAGTCTTGGCATGGCAATCTAGAATGGCGTGATATGGAGATAACCAATCCATGCCCAGGAAAACCTCAAAATTGATCATGTCGAGCAACAGAAGATATGCTCTAGTCTCCAAACCACAGAAAGTAACCACACAAGACTGGTAGATCCGGTTCACAGCCATATAATCACCCACATGAGTGGACAAATGAACAGGAACACCCAAAGGCTCAGGAGAAATAGCCAGGAAACGAGCAAATAGAGATGATACGTAAGAATAAGTAGACCATGGATCAAATAATACCGATGCATCTCTACCGCTGACGGAGATAATACATGTGATGATGACATCTGAGGCCAATGCATCCGGCCTGCTGGAAGAGCATAGAATCTATCTGGAGCACCGGCTGTCTAGCCTCCACCTGACTGAGGAGTAGTTGGCCAACCTCTCCCTGTCTGGCCTCCACCTCTAGATCGGCCTCTACCACTCTACCCTCCACCTCTAGGTGGCTGGGTAGCTGATGCTGGAGTCGTGGGCTACTGCCCCTGCTGTACTGCCTTGCCCCAAAGCCTTGGGCAGTATCTCCTCATGTGGCCTATGTCACCGTACTCAAAATAACGTGGTGCGGTGACCTGCTGCCCTGATGACTGTCCCTGATGACTTGTAGACCCCGTGGAAGGAGCCTGGATAGCCGGTGGGCGATATGGAGTCTTCGGCATAGCACTAAAGTAGTGACCAGAAGAACCTTGAGGACCTGAATACCCACTGGAAGAACCCTAAATAACTGGCGGGCGGTAGGAACTTTCTGGCATGGCTCTTAAATAGGGGCATGCTGGAGCACCCCGGGCGGGAGGTGGTGGTGCTGAAGATGGAGGCCTACTGGGCTGACCCCTGCCATACTGACCTCTGCCCCTAGCTGGGGCACCTATGAACTCTCCAAAGAATCTAGCTCTCTTGTCATGCTGTATCTGCTCATTACCCCTCTGACGATACCCCTCAATCCGGTGAGCAATCTCGACCACAAGCTGATACTCTGTACCCATCTCCACCTCTCAGACCATACCTGATTGAATACTGGGCTGCAATCCAGTGACAAACCTCGGCACTCTCTCTACATCCGTATGGAGTAAGTGCATGGCGAGATAACTCAGAAAACCTCACCTCATAGTCGTTCATAGATAACTGACCCTGCTCAAGGTGCACAAACTGATACCGCAGCTCTTCCCTCTCAGAGGGCGGAATATACCTATCCAGGAACAACTGTACGAATGGACCCAAAGTGATGGGAGGAGAACCGGCGGGACTACCAAGAACATAGGACTGCCACCATCTACGGGCCCTACCCTCAAGCTGAAAAGTAGTGAAGTCGACTCCATTCGACTCCAATATCCTCATAGCGTGCAGTCTGTCCCTGTACCTGTCGATGAAATCCTGGGCGTCCTCATGATGCTCACCTCGGAAGACTGGAGGGTGAAGTCTGGTCCATCTGTCTAGTAACTTCTGTGGATTGAACTCTACAGTTGGCCTAGGCTGGGGTGCCGCTGCAGCAACTGGCTGAAACCCCTTTGCGGGTAGTGAACCCAGAGTCTAATATACTGCAGCTGCATGACCTAGAGCCTGAGCAGTAGGGGTCTGTGTTCCCCCTCCTGCCTGCGAAACAGCTGGGTCTGCTGGAAATAAATCAGCCTGAGTCATGGTGTCCGTGAACCGGAGCATACGGCCCATGACCTCCTGAAATCTCGGCGCAGTCATGAAATTCACCGGAGTAAGCATAGCTGCGGGCGCCTCGCCCTGGTCCTCAATAGTGGGATCCCTCGCAGGGTCTGCTGGTGGTGAAACTGGAATGGCTCTGGGATGCCCTCATACCCTACCACGGGCCGGTGCCCTCCCCCAGCCTCTACCTCAGCCTCTGGCAACGGAGGGAGCAGCTCCTCCCGTGTCCGGAACGTCGGAGGTACGAGTCCTCACCATCTGTGAGAGAAGAGTAGAAGAAATTTAGTACACTGACCACTGCACGATGGAAAATGAATAAAGAGTAGTCTTTCCTAACACCCTATAGCATCTCGAAGATAAATATAGACGTCTCCGTGCCGATATACAAGACTCTATAAGGTTTGCCCGTAACTTGTGAGACCTACGTGAACCTAGTGCTATGATACCATGTTGTGACGACCCACTTTCCATAATAGGTCATGATGGCGCCCGACACTCTTTATCGGGCCAGCCAACGCAGAAGTATAATTAAATTCTCATTTTTTTACCTTTGCCAAAAACCATTATAATAGATTTTTCCCAATTTAAAGTTATAAACCAGTAAAGACCAATGAAATGTAAAGACAGTTATACAACTCTAAATAACGTCTACCACTGTGTGTGGCAGAACCTGGTGTCACAAGCTACGGGCAACTAGTAGAATATACACAAAAGAATAATATCCTATCCTACTGTATGAATCAGGATAGACAGAAACAACAAAAAAAATACAAGGGAGACCTCTTCGGCTGCGGATCGGCAAGAAGGGAATGCAGTTCACCGTAGAAGTCCCAGATGCACTCACTGATATGCACCAGAATGATGTCCGGATCCACCTGACTCAAATCCTGTACATTTAAGTACAGAAGTGTAGCATGAGTACATAAACAACATGTACCCAGTAAGTATCCCGTCTAATCTCGAAGAAGTAGAGACGAGAGGTCGACTCGATACTTACTAAGGTCAATTAAAATATATATTTAAGTATGATGAGTTCAAATCATGGAATTTACAAGCATCGACAGTTTTATGACAAGTGGTATAATTCAAGAAATCTACAACGTAAAGCTTATAGTTTATCATTTGAGATAATGGCAAAATAAAGCATATATAAGCTTTTCCACATTTAACATGCGCACATAATACCGAGGCGATGGACCGAACCAACAGAAATAAATTGTGCACTTTCCAAGGGTCGACGGCGCTCCTATAGATGCATCTATTCATACCGAGGCGTTCGGCCCAATCCACAAATAAGGAAGAAATATCAAGTTCACACATATGGCACATAAATGGTCAAAAATACCAAACCAAACTTAATTAACTATACAAGTATGCTCATATCCCCTTTTTAAGTCTCTAGTACACACTAGGTGGTCATAACAGCAAATTAACATAAGATATATATTTCATAGGCATGTTGTAGGTCCTAAGCTACCCGGACATTTAACATAGTAGTAACTACGCACGGGCTCTCGTCACCTAACACTTGCGTAGTCCCCGCATTTAGCAACAAATACTCAAACATTAATCATAGGGGGACAATTCCCTCTTACGAGGATAGAAAGGAGAGTCACCTCGCTCCGAAGCGCACTTCCGATATCAAGAATAAGCCCAAACCCTCAATTCGTATCCAAACGAGCACAAACTAATTAAAATAAGCAAGAACTAGTCAATAAGAGCTTACAAGGTTAAATTCTAATTGTTTAAGCAATTTCCTAACCATTAATGCAAGTTTCCTAAATTTCGACCTCGGGCCCACGTGCCCGGATTCCAATATTTTTCGAAAGAAGTTGTTCTCTATCACCTAAGGATCACAAATATATGATTTCTAGTTCATTTCATGGCAAACTATACGATTAAATCTTAGTTTTGATTAAACCCTAGGTATAACTCTAATCTCTTGATTTTTACCTAATTTTAGTGTTAAATCTACCTAATTTTTATGTATTTGAACTAAAAGTGAGCGGTGATTACTTACCTTGAAATGATATGTGGAAACTCTCTATTTGAAACCTCCAAAATCGCCCAAGTGTGTAGCGAAAAGTGAGAGAAATGAGTTTGGGTTTGTATTAATGAACCCTTCTGTCCCCAGTGATTTCCGCTTCTGCGGAAGGATTCCCGCTTATGCAGGTTCTGCTTCTGTGGACACGAGCCACTTTTGCGGAAATGGGAAAGGGGGCTTGTGCCTCTTCTGTAGTCTAAACCTCACTTCTGCGAGTCCGCTTAAGCAGAAAGCCCACCGCTTCTGCGGTTCTAGGCCTGGGGCGGATGGACCGCTTCTGCGGTCAGGGGTCCGCGTCTGCGGTTTCCCCTGGGCCTGGCCCCTTCCGCTTTTGCGATAATTGGATCGCATCTGCGGTCCTGTTTCTACGGCCCAAGAACCGCAGATGCGGTTATGACAGAAGCAGCAAAATCCCAGCCCTTTCTAAATCTCCAACTTCACTCGAACCTCGACCATTTGACGCTCGGGGCTCCCGAGCCCCGCCCGAACATACCGACAAGTCTGAAATTACGAGGCGGACTTACTCGAACCCTCGAAACACTCAAAACAACGCTAAATCGAGGAATCAACCCCCAAAACCAAATGAATCAAATAATTGAACTTCAAGTTCTTAATTCTCCTCCAACGGGTCAAAACGCCCTTAAACTACTCGGATTGACACCAAATTTTATGGGTAGGTCTTAACTAATATTTTGGACTTGTACCAAGTTTCAGAATCGAAATACGAACCCGATACCTAGGAAAATAATGATTTCTTAGTTTATTTAAATCTTTGAAACTTAAACTTAATAATTTCACATAAAAATTCATTACTCGGGCTAGGGACCTCGGAATTCAATTCCGGGCATATGCCCAGGTCCCATATTTTTCCATGGACCCTAAAAAATTATCAAATCACAATTCAGGGTCCGTTTCCCCAAAATATTAACCGAAGTCAAACTTGGCCTTTTTAATGAAACTTAAAGAAGCAACTAGACTTATTCTTGCTCAAAACTCTTCTAACTTCTGAACCACCCATCCTCGCAAGTCATAAATTAGCTAAAGCAAGTGCGGGAAGTTTTATTTAAGGGAACGGGGTTCAAAAATGTAAAACGACCAGTCGGGTCGTTACATTTCCCCTAATTATGGACTGTTCAGGCTCTCTCCAAATTGGGCTTATATTGGGGCCCAATGTTGGACAATTTTTTTTTCCTAAAGGCTGACGAAACTTATCCTTTTTCTTGGCCTTAATTAAGGCTACTGGTTTAAATTGTAATGCGGGCTGGGCCTTCCAAGTTAAGTCGCACATTTGAATTAAGAGGTTTTCCTCTTGTTTAAGTATGGACTTGAGCTTGAGGCCCAAATTCCTTGAATACTAGTTTACTAATAAAGTTAATTAATTAATTTTCTTTAGAGACAATCTTTAATAGAAAAAATAATAGTCCCTTTTAGGATGGTCTTTAAAAATAAAACGAGGTGCGCCGCGCCAAATAAAATCACAAACAGTGTGGCCCTCTTTAATTACTTCATTAAAAATATTTAGAATTCGGGACGTGCCATTTAGCAAATTTTCATGGCCGCCCACAAAGTTAATAACACGTTAGTTGCTTTAGGTACGTTCTCTAATAATTTTACCTTCCTAAATTCGGGTGTGCATTTCATGTGACCCAAATCCAAATCCCAAAATGATGAATAAAATGTGTCGAGGATCCATGTGCATTTCATGTGACGTGATCCAAAAACATGAAGTAAACGACGTTCAATTTCCTAAAAATTAATTAAAGAGGTATATAATTTTAAAATTGCACTATAGGATGAACATGTTTTAAAATCAGATTTTAGGCCATTTATAATAGTTTAAGTAACCGTGCTAGAACCACGGGATCCGGGGGTGCCTAACACCTTCCCCCGGGTCAACAAAATTCCTTAGTCAGAATTTCTGGTTCGCATACTTCACTTGGAAAGTCAAAAATTTTCCTCGATTTGGGATTCAAGATAAAACAGTGACTTGGGACACCAAAAGCCAAACCTATCCCAAGTGGCGACTCTGAAATAAATAAACAATCCCATTTCGAATAATGTCACTCAAATTGGAAAAACTCCCTTATACATTATCCTTTTGGGTAGGTGTGTAAAAAACGAGGTGTGACAAGACTTACCATCCTTGAGGCGAGGCGATTTTATGAAGACTTTGAGGTATATCTGCCACGTCCACAGATCGAGGAGTCTCTCTCCATTCTCTTTGTGGTGATTAGCCCTTCTATCTTTACTATTGATGTAGACTTTTTGTAGTTAGATCATTTTACTATATTCATAGCTTATGATTCATAGGTCTCTGGGTTTTGGGAATATGTATTAGTTCTTGAGAGTTAACATTGTGTATGCCGAGGGACACTCTTAAACGTTGTTTATTTACTCTATCCCTATTTTAATTTGTTTTTTTTTCCTCAACCGCATTTTAGGCTTACCTAGTCATAGAGACTAGGTGCATCACAATGGTTCACGGAGGGCGAACCGAGGTCATGACATATTGTGAGTTGTCGGGAAGATTTATTTGGAAATTCAAAGAGTTTTGGGACACTTAGACCCTAAATTAGAGTTTAAGTTTTAGAATTTAGACTGTAGTCAGAGCAGTATGAAGACGGCCTTGGAATGGAATTCTGATGATTCCATTAGCTCCGTTGGGGGATTTCGGGTTTAGGAGCATGTTCGGATTGTGTTTTGGAGGTTTGTAGCTAAATTAGGCTTGAAATACCGAAAGTTTAATTTTTGAAGTTTCTGGTTCGATAGTGAGATTTTGGTACCGGGTTTGGAATGGAATTTCGAAAGTTGGAGTAGCTCCGTAGTGTTGAATGTGATGTGTGTGCAAAATTTTAGGTCATTCGGACGAGGTTTGGTAGGCTTTTTGATCGAAAGCGTAATTCGGAAGTTTTTGGAATTCTTAGGCTTGAGACATTAATTCGATGTTTCAATATTGTTTTAGGTGTTTTATGGATTAGTATAAGTTTGGATAGTGTTATATGACTTGCTCGTGCTGTTGGTTGAGGAAAGGGGGGCCTCGGTTTGGATTCGAATGGTCAACGGGAAGTTTGGAGTTGGAAATTTGCAGCTGAAGCTGCTGAGTCTGCTGTCATAACCGCACCTGTGACTTGGGGATCGCACGTGCAATTGCGCAGAAACAAAAAAGAAGTTGAAGATGCGGCCAAGAGGAAGCAGTGTTGGTACTATAGAAGCGGCTAGGCTAAGAAAGCGCACCTGTGTTATCGCAGGCGCGGGCATGTTGTCGCAGATGAGAAAAATGGGCTTCTAAGTGAAAACCGCAGATGCGGTATCGCAGGTGCGAAAAGCCTGGGTTAGAAAATATAAAAGTCTCCTTTCGCGATTTGGTCATTTTTCTCAATTATTTCAATTCGAGGTGGAGCTTCTGAGAGAAATTTCAAGGGAGAGTTTCAGACGGATCCATTGAGGTAAGGTCCTTGGTTCCTAAGCTCGTTATTATGGTGATTTTTATCATTTTAAGCATGAAATTTAAGGAAAATCAATGGTAAATTGGGGGTTAGTGCATGGCTAATTGGAGAGTTTGAGTGGTGATTTGAGGGACCATTTGAGGTCCAATTTTGGTACTTTTGGTATGTCTAGACTCATGAGAGTATGAGGATTTAAAAAAATAAAATTTTTACCTGATTTCGAGACGTGGGCTCGGAGGGCATTTTGGTCATTTTGTCTAATTTTGTGTATTAGATTAGAATTTATTTGTAGAATCAGTTACTTGAAGTGTTATTTACATTATGCAATTGAATTGAATAGATTTGGGCCATTTGGAGTCGAGTACTCGTGGCAAGAACGTGGTTTCAGGTTGATTTTGAGCCGGTTCGAGGTAAGTGACTTGCCTAACCTTATGTGGGGGACATTCCCCTTAGGATTGGTACTTTGTTAATTGAAATACCTGGTACGTGAGGTGACGAGTTCGTACTTGTGCTAATTGTTGAAAATCCTATTTTTACTAAAGTAGCTTTAATTGTGTTTTTGCTTTCATGCTTGCATTACTTGAAATTTAAGCATGCTGCTAGCTTAGAGGAGCATGCCTAATTGACTTAATTGCTTTATCTACTTAAACTGCCTTATTTGTATTATGTGAAGCATAGTAGGTTAGAATTACCTGTTTTACCTTGGTATGAAGATGAGTTTAATTGAGTATTCTTTGTGTTATAACTGTGTATTTTACTTTGGGACTACGGGATGGTATCCCGGGAGATCGCCTGTATGTATTTTAGATTTGAACTGAAGTGCGGGATACCGAGAGATCCCCAACACGTATATTGAGGATACCAAGAGATCCTTAGGATACTAAGAGATCCCTAGCATATATTGAGGATACCAGAGATCCTCGGGAACTAAGAGATCCTTGGCATATATTGAGGATACTAAGAGATCCTCGGGATACCAAGATATTCCTGGTTATTATCTTTGTAGAGAGTGGTATTCCTTGTGATTGTTTTTGTCTCTATTTCAGTTGTTGTTATCGTTATTTTCCTGTATTAAATTTTTACTGTTAGCTTTCGAGTGTACTGTCTTATCTTATTCTGTTATATTTTATGTTTCATTTAATCTTAGTAGGGCCCTGACCTTCCTCATCACTACCTGACCGAGGTTAGGCTTGACACTTACTGAGTAACGATGTGGTGTACTCATGCACTTCCTGCGCATGTTTTTCATGTGCAGATCCAGATATCGCGACTCAGACTTTTCACGTTTGAGGCGAGGTGCTTGTAGAGACCCCAAGGTATATCTGCCGCGTCCGAAGACCGAAGAGTCCCTTTCTACTCTTCCCCTTAAGTATTGGCCCTTCTGTATTTTCTTTCTTTGTTTAGATATTGTGGAGTTAGATGCTTGTAGACATTCAAAAGATTGTCATAATGAGATTCTAGGTTTTGGAAAATGTTATTGGTTTCGAAAGTTGATATTGTGTATGTAGAGCGGCATTTCAAACGCTGTTTTATTTCACTATTTCGGGTTTTAATCATTTCTTTTGCAAATGTTATTTATTTTCCGTATTGTTTGGCTTACCTAGTCGTATCACGATGGTTCATGGAGGGTGAACCGGGGTCGTGACAAATGTGCTTCTAGGATTGGAGAAGCTTGGTGAATTAGGCTATTGATCTTCTATATTACTCAATGAGCTTTTTTCACTTTTAGCCCGCACAAAAAACTATTCACATTTGATAGTAGAGAAAGTATATAAAATTTGTATAATATTTGTATATAACATACAAAATGTATATATAATACAAAAATATACATTTTTCGACTATTATTTTGAGAGTGACATACAGTGACATTTGTTGCAGTAGTCGCAATTACTTCTTTGTAGCAGAGGCGTGTGTAGTGTTTCATCAACTGGCTCAACTGAACCCATAACTTTTAACGCGGAATAAAAATTTATATTTAAAAATTCGTTAAAATTGCAAAAATATTATATATGAACCCATAACTTTAAAAATATAATGTATTCAATGCTAAACTCAGTAAAAGTTGAATCCATAGGATTTAAATCCTAGATCCGCCTCTGCTTTATAGCACAAGCTTTTCTTAAATGTACTAAAATAGAAACACACTACTAGAAATCCACTAAATACCGACCAGAGAAACTGACCAACTTTGGCCTGTTATGGTCAATTACCGACCAAAACGCGGCCAAATACGCTTGGACAATATTTTGATGATCGTTTTATACCGACCAATGTTGGTCGAAAATTATCGACCAACGTTGGTCGGTATATTAAAATGACCATCTGAAGAATTTAAATGATTTACCGACCAACTTTGGTCGGAAATATATTTTATTAATTTAATTTTACCGACCAAAGTTGTTCGGTGTATTTAATTTATGTTTTTTATTAACTATTAAAATTTTAAAAAAAACTGACCAAAGTTGGTTGGTAACTGAAAATTTATATTTTTTAAAAATAATTAAAATTTAACATTAGCGACCAAAGTTGGTCGGTAATGTTGAATTTTGGGAATTCATTGTTCATTAACCGACCAACTTTGGTCGGTAATAGTCAACAACAACAACACAACAACAACAATAACAACAACAACAACAACAACAACAACAACAACAACAACAACAACAACAACAACAACAACATAACGACACAACAACAACCTAACATTCAATAAATACTTTAAAACTAACAAATTAAAGTTCAATTGAACATAACAATACAAAACCAAGTACTAATTACAACAAGTTCAAAACTGGTTCTATTTGTCTAGTTCAAAGTATATAAAAGTCAAAGGGTGTTTTGTACAACATCATTATGACTGTCTGATGAAATTTCATCTACAAGATTGTATAAAGAAGGGTCTTGTGAAGGACGGAAAAAATGATCACGGGAGGACGGAAGGAACGATCATGCGCTGGACCGGAGGAACAATCATGTGACGACCCCGCCGGTCATCTTAAGAATTTACGACCCGATTTCCTATTAACTACTTTCCCTAAGTTCATTTCTCCTACTTTGGTTTGCCGGGACGTTCAGTGTTGAGTTTCGAAGAGTTTTGGGACACTTAGTCCCTAAATGAGAGCTTAAGTGTTGAAAAGTGTTCCGTAGTCAGAACAGTATGAAGACAACATCAGAATGGAAATCTGATGGTTCCGTTAGCTCTGTTAGGTGATTTCGGGGTTGAGAGCGTGTTCGAAATATATTTTGGAATCCCGTAGCCCATTTAGGCTTGAAATGCCGAAGTTTGAATTTTTTTGAAGTTTCCGGTCTGATAGTGAGTTTTAGATCCGAGGGTCGGAATACGATTCCTAGAGTTGGAACAACTCCGTTATGTTATTTTGGACTTGTTTGGAAAATTTGGCGTCATTTTGAGTTGAATTGATGGGTTTCGGCATGAGATTCATTATTTGAAGATTTGGAAGTTCATAAGCTTGATTTTTAGTTTGATTCGTTGTTTCGATGTTTTGTTATGTGATTTGGAGCTTCGAATGAGTCCGTGTTAGGTTATATGACTTGTGTGTGATTAGATGGGGTCCCAGGGGCCCCGGGTGTGTTTCTGATGCCTAACGGGGCATTTTCAGATTGAAGAGTGTTGCAGCAGCTGAAGGCTTCTGGTATTTCTACTTCTACGGCTTGGGAACCTCAGAAGCGGAGCCGCAGAAGCGGACTCTAGTGTTCCCCAATTTTCTGCAGAAGCGAACGACCTTTCGTAGAAGCGATCTCGTGTCTGCGAGATTTCCATCGCAGAAGTGGCCTCTGGAGCGGTCAATGGAAATCGCAGAAGCAGTATTGGAACCGCATAAGCGGTACCACAGAAGCATTTAAATGGCCGCAGAAGTGAAAAAGTGTCTGGGCAAAATAAATCATCCCAAATCGAGGGTTTCACCATTTTTATCACATTTTGACTTCTAGAGCTCGGTTCTTGGTGACTTTTGAAGAGATTTTCACCTGGGCGACTTGGGTAAGTGATTATTAGTTGATTTAGACCAATTTCCATGAACCTCCTTTTAATTTAATCCTTCAATTTCATATTTTTAATGAAAAATGGGTAGAACTTCGTAGATCGAATTATTGAGTTTTGAGGGGGTGTTTGACCTCCGATTTGAGAGATTTTTATATGGTTAGACTCTAAGAGTACGAGGGTTCTGAAAATGTTAAATTCATCCGGTTCTGAGATGTTGGCTTGAGGGACATTTTGGTCATTTTGCCTGATTTCATGCTTTAGCTTTGAATTAAATAGTAGAATGAGTTGCTTGAGATGTTATTTACAATGTGTGATTTAATTGAATAGATTTGGGCCATTTGGAGTCGAGTGCTCGTGGCAAGAACGCAGTTGCTAGTTGATGTTAGCCGGTTCGAGGTAAGTATCTTGCCTAACCTTATGTGGGGGACTTCCCCTTAGGATTTGAGTCTTCTTTGTTGATTGTATTCCTTGTACGCGAGGTGACAAGTGCGTGGTCGGATTTGTTTGGGGAAAATTTCCCCTTTTAGGTTCTTAGATCCGTGGAATCACCGAATATGAAGTTGTTCTTGATACGATTGAGTTCCTTGTTATTAGTTTCACCTCTACATGTCTTACTTGGAATTTATTTGCACTTTTTGGTTTATTCTTGTTTCCTAATTGACTTTTACCTGTTTAACTATAGACAATTGTCCTTCTATAGTCACATTAACATTCCTAACTGCTTGTCTTTATTTGGAAAGCATTATTTCTATCTCTCGTGTAATTAATTGGCCTTTATTGGAAAAAAGTTAGATATCATATGTTTATCCGATATTTTCCTTAATTGCAATTATTTGATTCATGTTAACTTCCTTGTTATCGAACTGCATGTTATGGAGTCTTTGCTTCGTATTATCCCTACTTTGTTTAGTTGTTCTCATTGCGCTTAGCTTTTCCGTGTTACGGTTATTCCTTGTGAATTAGTCGTATCGTCTTTTGGTGGATGAAATTTCTTCAGTTGATTCTCTTGCTTTGTTCATGTATACATTATCATTTACTGTGTGGTACTTGAGATTGTGATTCATGAGGTTTCTACCGTGCGGTTGTGGATATTGTGATGCATGAGGTTTCTACCGTGCGGTTATGGATATTGTGATGCACGAGGTTTCTACCGTGAGGTTGTGGATATTGTGATGCACGAGATTTCTATCGTGCTGTTGTTGATACTGTGATGCACGAGGTGTCGTGCGGTTGTTATTGAAGGGTTGCATGAGGTCTTTGCCGTGATGTTGTTGTTATTGATGTTTTGCACATGCGGCGTAATAAGGCGGGGTATGTTATATGCTTATATGTGGGTTGCACATGTGGCATAATAAGGTGGGAATATTGTAATGCACGTGTGTCGAAATAAGGCAGTGCCTATTATCTTATTATTTGCACACGTGGCGTAATAAGGTGGGCTATGTCAGGGGTTGACTGTAAAGAATTGTGACGGCCTGTGGAGGCATTCCATTTATTTAATATTGTGATTGTGGGTTGTTTACCTGTATGAGATTTACAGCTTGGAAGTTGTGACGAAATATTCATACGTGCAGTCCGTTCTCCTTTTCATGTTTACTAGTTGGGAAAATTCTTGTCAAAAACACTTTCACGAGCATACACGTAGTTGGATACCCCATTAGAGGTGAATTCCTTTCGATTTTCTTAAGGGTGGAGATACGCCCTCGTCCGTCCATTATATATGTGAGAGCGGTCCTAGTTGGCATGTTAGTTGTCAGTATGACCGTGAGATTGATGGGGCATAGGATGGCAAGTGTTAGGTTTCAGATTCTGGGTTTCTCGTGAATTGTGGTTTGTCAGATATTTTTGGTAGAATTGTGGGAAGAAGTTGATCAAGCCCTTTTGTGAATATTATTGTAGGCTATGAGTTATTGACTTGATTTCCCCCTTGTTGTGTTGTGACCTTAGGATTTGGATTGTGATTCTGCCGTCATTTCGTATCATCATTTATTATATTCTCGTTGTTACTTGTTGTCCTCTTTTCCCTATGATTATATTGTTTATTTGACCGGTAATTGCCTTGACTGTTCCTCGTCACTACTCCACCGAGGTTAGTCTTGATACTTACTAGGCACCACCGTGGTGTGCTCATGCTACTCTTCTGCATATTTTTGTTGTCCAGATACAGGTACTCCCATTCAGTTCTGTCATCCCGGGGAGGAGGCATTCTATAGAGACTTCTAGGTATATCTGTTACGTCCGCAGACCGAAGAGTCACTTTCTATCTTCTGTAATTAGTATAGTTCTATCAGTATTTTCCTTTTGTATAGATATTCTTGAGCCAGAGCCTCTTATGTATCCCTTAGCTTGTGATTTGTAAGTTCTGGGTTTTGGGAATGTTGTTAGCTTCGAGAATTGTTGTGGTATGTGTTGAGCGACAACTTAAACACTGTTTGATTTTACTAGTTTAGTTTTATTTACTTTCTTCCGCAATTAGGCTTACCTAGTCGTAGAGACTAGGTGTCGTCACGACATGTTCACGGAGGGTGAATTGGGATCATGGCAAGTTGGTATCAGAGCTCTAGTTTCATAGGAGTCACAGATCACAAGCCGGTTTATTAGAGTCTCGTGGATCGGTACGAAGACATCTGTACTTATCTGTGAGAGGCTATGTAACCGTTAGGAAAGTTCCACTTCATTTGATTTCCCTGTCTTGCGAGATATTTGACATCCACCATCCTAAACCTGTGTCTTCTGCTCTCTCACAGATGGTGAGGACACGTACTACCCGAGGTGATTAGGTACCCGCGCCCCCTACTGCAGCCATCAGAGGTCGGGGTCAGGGTCAGGGTCAGGGTAGAGTTCGAGGATGCATACGTGGTGCGGCGAGAGCACCTGCGCAAACGGCTGCCTAGATACCACCAGCAGATCCAACTGGAGTCCAGGCACCTGACACACTTACAGCTACTACTACTCCAGCCTTACAGGAGACTTTGGCACGGTTCATGAGTGTGTACACCACTTTGGCTCAGGCAGGATTGCTTCCCCTTGCTGCAGCCACACCCCAGGTTGGGGGAGGAGCACAGACTCCCGCCGCCGGCACTCTGGAGCAGCGAGTGCATGTTGAGCAGGTCCCTGAGATTATTTTTGCGCCGCTTGCAGCACCAGTTCAGCCCGAGGGCATGGCAGTGACTTTCGAGCAGGAGCAGATGAGACCATAGAGGTTCAAGAAGTATGATCCTCCGGTATTTCGTGGATTGGCATCGGATGATGCCTTGGGGTTTCTTGATGAGTGTTAACGCATTCTCCATACTATAGGTATTTCTGGATCGAGCGGGGTTTCTTTCACTACCTTCCAGCTTCGAGGAGCTGCCTATGATTGGTGGCGCACCTATGAGTTAGACAACCCAGACGAGGCAGCTTCACTGACTTGGACCCAGTTCTCAGATATGTTTTTGTGAGAGTTTGTTCCTCAGAGCCTCAAGGATACATGGCGCGCGGAGTTTGAGCATTTACGTTAGGGTGCTATGACCATCTCGGAGTATGCTGTCCATTACACCAATTTGGCTAGACATGCCTCGTCCTTGGTTTCTACGGTTCGCGAGAAGGTTCGCCGGTTCATTGAGGGACTTTTTCCCAGCATCAGGTCTAGTATGGCTCATGAGTTGGAGATGGATATTCCGTATCAGCAGGTGGTGAACATTGCTAGGAGGATAGAGAGTATGCATGCTAGAGAGAGAGAGAGGGGGAAGATAGGGTCATGAAAGATAGAGTAGACGAGATCAGGAGAGAGAGTTTAAGGAGGCGAGGATGCCTCGTACTTCGGTGAGATATACTGGTCCTTATTTTGGAGGTAGGGTGCGTCATGGCAGAGGTTTTGCGGGTCAGCCAGTTTAGTTCGTGCTTCAGGCTATGCATGGTGATTTAGGTGTTCATGGGTTTCGGAGTACCCGTATCGTATAGTTCCTACCGCCTCGTTAGCAGAGAGGGTGATTTGAGTGTGGAGATACTAGCCACATGGTGAGAGATTGTCCCAGACTTAGGACTGATGTGTCAGTGCGAGTTGTTCAGGAAGGTAAAGGGAGCCTAAGAGGGGGAGGCCCGACTCATTGATGTGTTTCATATAGTAGGTTTGCGGCCGGTGCGCCAGCTAATGTCATTCAGGTACGAGTTGAGTTTGTTATAGAGGGCACTATCTGTAGCTCATCACAATTTTGCTTGTCAAGGTGAGTTCCCTTAATTATTGTCCCATTTATGGGTGCATTTCATGCTTTGCACTTTGCTTATGTGATTATCCTATTGGGAGGCTCTATGAGTGATAGCCATGTCTATCATCTGTTTCTTGCTGTTGTCGAGCGTATGAGGCTAGTAATAAATTCATGTTGTCAGTTTCGGTAGGTCAGATGTGATCTCTGAGTATTCTTAGTTACGAGCTGTGATTTCTATGCCCCACCGGTGTAGAAGCCAGCCTGTGTTGTAATTTGTAGACAGAATTGATCTAGTGAGAGTCTCTAGAAGGGTTGATATGTGCCCTACTTATGATTCAGTGTTGAGGGCAGGACCCTCGTGATTTTCGGCGATTTGATATGTTGAGATCGGGCTGTGTACTGCGGTAAGAGTTATATCAGTATAAGATCCTTGCGAGTCTTTTATATGCTTTTCTTCTTTCTTGTTAGATGTTTTTGTAGATTGTGTCTTAGAAGAAATTGTGCTAGTTTGATTTGTATTCTAGTTCCCTTATGTGTTTCTTTCCCATATTCAGTCATTTCTGTCTATGCTCCTTGAGTTTTCGCTTGTGGGGTGTGTGCCCATTAGTGTTGGCTGAGATTTGGTTATTCGGGTGTTTTGTTATGTGGTTTTCATGGTTATTGTATCATCACCAGTGTTGTGGAGATTTGAAATGAGTTTCCTATTGAATATGAGGCTTATGGCTGGTACGGATTTGATCTCAGGCAAGTATTGCTATCAGAAATGTTATTGTGGACCTATGTGTGGTGTGTCATGTTGTGTGATTGTACCCTGTGTGTGTTGGCTTGTATTGAAGTAGCTGGTTGAGACTGATACCGGGTATGGATTTAGAATCAGGTCTTTTGGAAATAGATGGAAGGTGAAAATTCTGGCTTGAAGGCTTACTGGTATTGCTAGAAAGGCTAAATTTCAACTAAGGTGGTGTCATCACGCTTAAGTGAATTGGGGTGACATGGGATCACCCGCGGGTGTATGTTGAAAGTGCGCACTCAGTGACTTGAGGACTTCAGGTATGTCTCAATGCTCGTTCGAGGACGAACGAATGTTTAATTGTAGGAGGATGTGACAACCTCGCCGTTTGTCTTAAGAATTTATGCCCCGATTCCCTATTAACTGCTTTCCCTAAGTTCATTTCTGCTACTTTGGTTTGTCGGGATGTTCGGTGTTGAGTTTCGGAGAGTTTTGGGACACTTAGTCCCTATATGAGAGCTTAAGTGTTGAAAAGTGGGCCATAGTCAGAACAGCATGAAGACGACCTTAGAATGGAAATTTGATGGTTTCGTTAGCTCCGTTAGGTGATTTCGGGGTTGGGAGCGTGTTCGGAATATATTTTGGTAGCCCGTAGCTCATTTAGGCTTGAAATGCTAAAGTTTGAATTTTTTTGAAGTTTTCGATCCGATAGTGAGTTTTTGATTCGAGGTCGGAATGCGATTATGAGAGTTGGAAAGATTCCGTTATGTTATTTTGGACTTGTCTACAAAATTTGGCGTCATTCTGAGTTGAAATGATGGGTTTCTGCATGAGATTCGTTATTTGAAGATTTGGAAGTTCATAAGCTTGATTTTTGGTTTGATTCGTTGTTTTGATGTTGTGTTATATGATTCGGAACTTTGAGTGAGTCCGTGTTAGGTTATATGACTTATGTGTGTGATTAGACGGGGTCCCTGGAGCCCCGGGTGTGTTTTCGATGCCTAATGGGGCATTTTCGAGTTCAAGAGTGTTGCAGCATCTGAAGGCTTCTGGTATTTCCGCTTCTGCAGCTTGGGAACCGCAGAAGCAACTTGGGCAATCGTAGAAGCAGAATCTAGTGTTCCCCAATTTTCCCCTGGAGCGGTCAACGAAAACCGCAGAAGCAATCTTGGAACTGCATAAGCGGTACTACAGAAGCGGCTAAATGACCGCAGAAGCAAAAATGTGTATGGGCATAATAAATCATCCCAAATCGAGGGTTTCACCATTTTTATCACATATTGACTTCTAAAGCTCGGTTCATGGTGATTTTTGAAGAGATTTTAACCTAGGCGACTTGGGTAAGTGCTTCTCACTCGATTTAGACCAATTTCCATGAACCTCCTTTTAATTTCATCCTTCAATTTCAGATTTTTAATGAAAAATGAGTAGAACTTCATAAACCGAATTTTTGAGTTTTGAGGGGGTGTTTGACCTTCGATTTGAGAGATTTTTATATGGTTAGATTCGTGAGAGTATGAGGGGTTCTGAAAATGTTAAATTCATCCGGTTTCAAGACGTTATCTTGAGGGGCGTTTTGGTTATTTTTCCTAATTTCGCGCTTTAGCTTTGAATTAAACAGTAGAATGAGTTGCTTGAGATGTTATTTACAATGTGTGATTTAATTGAATAGATTTGGGCCATTTGGAGTCGAGTACTCATGGCAAGAACGTGGTTGCTAGTTGATGTTAGCCTGTTCGAGGTAAGTATCTTGCCTAACCTTGTGTGGAGGACTTCCCCTTAGGATTTGAGTCTTCTTTGTTGATTGTATTCCTTGTACGCGAGGTGAAGAGTGCGTGCTCAGATTTATTTGTGGAAAATTTCCCCTTTTAGGTTCTTGGATCCCTGGAATCACCAAATATGAAGTTGTTCTTGATACGATTGAGTTCCTTGTTATTAGTTTCACCTCTACATGTCTTACTTGGAACTTATTTGCCCTTTTTGGTTTATTCTTGTTGCCTAATTGACTTTTACCTATTTAACTGTAGATAGTTGTCCTTCTATAGTCACATTATCATTCCTAACTGCTTGTCTTTATTTGGAAAGCATTATTTCTATCTCTCATGTAATTAATTGGCCTTAATTGGAAAAAAGTTTGATATCGTATGTTTAGCCAATATTTTCCTTAATTGCAATTATTTGATTCATGTTAACTTCCTGGTTATCGAACTGCATATTATGTAGTCGTTGCTTCATATTATCCCTCATTTGTTGAGTTGTTCTCATTGTGCTAAGCATTTCCCTATTATGGTTATTCCTTATGAATTAGTTGTACTATCTTTTGGTGGACGGAATTTCTTCAGTTGATTCTCTTGCTTTGTTCCTGTATACATTATCATTTGTTGTATTGTACTTGAGATTGTGATGCACGTGGTTTTTGCCATGCGGTTGTGGATATTGTGATGTACGAGGTTTCTGTCGCGCGGTTGTGGATATTGTGATGCACGAGGTTTCTGCCGTGCGGTTGTGGATATTGAAATGCACGAGGTTTCTTCAATGCGGTTGTTGATACTGTGATGCACGAGGTTTCTGCCGTGCGGTTGTTATTGAAGGGTTGTACGAGGTCTTTGTTGTGATGTTGTTTTTAATGATGGTTTGAACATGCAGCATAATAAGGCGGGGTATGTTATATACTTATATGTGGGTTGTGCATGTGGCGGAATAAGGTGGGAACATTGTAATGCACGTGTGGTGAAATAAGGCGGTGCCTATTGTCTTATTATTTGCACACGTGGCGTAATAAGGTGGACTATGTCAGGGGTTGATTGTAAAGAATTGTGACGGACCGTGGAGGCATTCCATTTGTTCAATATTGTAATTGTGGGTTCTTTACCTGTATGAGCTTTACAGCTTGGAAGTTCTGAGGAAATATTCGTACTTGCAGTCCGTTCTCCTTTTCATGTTTACTAGTTGGGAAAATTCTTGTCAAAAACACTTGCACAAGCATACACGTAGTTGGACAACCCATTAGAGGTGAATTCCTTCCGATTTTGTTAAGGGTGCAGATACGCCCTTGTTCATCCATTATATTTGTGAGAGTGGTCCTAGTTAGCTAGTTATTGTCAACATGACCGTGAGATTGATGGGGCACAGGATGCCAAGTGTTAGGTTTCGCATGCTGTGTTTCTCGTGAATTATGGTTTGTTAGAGATTTTTGGTAGAATTGTGGGATGAAGTTGATCAAACCCATTTGTGAATATTATTGTAGGATGTGAGTTATTGACTTGATTTCCCCCTTGTTGTGTTGTGACCTTAGGATTTGGATTGTGATTCTGCCGTTATTTCGTATCATCATTTATTATATTCTCATTGTTACTTGTGTCCTCTTTTCCTTATTGGAAATTATATCATTTTTTTTGTCATTCATGCAGACTTTACACACACACACACACATCCTACAATAATATATATATATATATATATATCAGTTCCATTATTCCTATAATTATATTGTTTATTTGATCGGTAGGTGCCTTGACTGTTCCTCGTCACTACTCCACCGAGGTTAGTCTTGATACTTACTGGGCACCGCCGAGGTGTGCTCATGCTACTCTTCTGCACATTTTTATTGTGCAGATACAGGTACTCCCATTCAGTTCTGTCAGCCTAGGGAGGAGGCATTCTATATAGACTTCGAGATATATCTGCTACGTCCGTAGACCGAAGAGTCACTTTCTATCTTCTGTAATAAGCATAGCTCTATCAGTATTTTCCTTTTGTATAGATATTCTTGAGTCAAAGCCTCTTATGTATCCCTTAGCTTGTGATTTGTGAGTTTCAGGGTTTTGGTAAGTGTGACGACCCGACCCGTCGTCTCAGGTGTTACCACTCCGTTTCTTTCCCGTTTATTGCTTCTTAATATTTCATTATCAGTATGTAGTGTGCGAGAATTGATTTGGATTGGTTTTGATAAGAAATGAGACATTTAGTCTCTTTAAGGAAAGTTTAAGTTGGAAAAGTCAACCGAATGTTGACTATTGATTTAGAGGGCTCGGATGTGATTTCCGGTGATTCGGTTAGCTTCGGGCGATGATTTGTGACTTAGGAGCGTGATCGGAATTGATTTTGGAGGCCTGATGTAGAATTAGGCTTGAATTGGCAAAGTTAGAATTTTGGCGAATTTCGGTTGATAGGTGAGATTTTGATCCGACGATCGGAATGGAATTCTGAGAGTTGCAATAGCTCTGTTAGGTGATTTTGGATCTGCAGGTAAAATTTCAGGTCATTCGGACATCGTTTGGTTGGGTTTTTGATCGAATGCGCATTTAAGAGGTTTTGAAGAAGCTTAAGCTTGAATCCTATGTGATTTGATGATTCTAGTGTTGTTTGATGTGTTTTGATGATTGGAACAAGTTCGTATGATGTTTTGGGATATGTTGGTGCTTTTGGTTGATGTCCCGTGGGCCTCGGGGTGATTTCAGATGGCTAACGGGGAGTTTAGAGTTGGAAAATATTGCAGAAAATGCAGCAGCAGGTGCAGGCCAGATTTGGCCTTCACATTCACGAAGGTAGGTCCGCGTTCGTGTAAGGGAAAGTCCTGAAGCATCGCGTTCGCGGTGAGAAGCACGCGTTCGCGTAGAATAGAGTTGGGTCCCTGAGTCTTTGTGCTTCGCATTCGCGTATAGAGCATCGCGTTCGTGAAGGGCCCTGGGAGTATGCATCGCGTTCGCGTGATGGGTGTTGCGTTCGCATAAGAGGAATTGAGGTTCCGTAATATTTGTTCTACGCGTACGCGACATAAGACTCATTGTTCGCGTAGTGGTAGTAGCTAAAGCATCGCGTTCACGGGTAAGCCAATGCGTTCGCGAAGGGTAAAATTGGCCAGTGGAATTTTTATGCATCGCGAACGCGAGAGGGACCTCGCGTTCGCATAGAAGAAATATCAGCTGGGCAGGAGGGTTTATTATGTTATTTCATCAGCGACCCATTCATTATTTTCTCCATTTTTGAACAACCTTAAGAGCTTTTTGGTAGGAATTGAAGAGAGTTTTGAGGGGAATTGATTGGAGGTAAGTCTCGTGACCTAGAAACGCTATTTTTTTGTTGAAGAATCAACCTTTAATTCTTGGAAATTTGGGTGAAAATTTGAAGAACTAGGGCTTGAGTTTTGATATTTCAAATTGGGATTTGATAGGTCATTTGAGCTCGGATTTGGGAGTTCTTGGTATGTATGGACTCGTGGTGAGACAAGGAATCCGGTAATGTAAGTTTTGTAATTTTTTGAGAAGTAGGCCCGAGGCTCGGGTTTTGCTAGTTTCGAGATATCTGCTATTTCTCGGTTATTTACGATTGGGTATTGTTCCCTTGGCATATTGTAATGTATTCGCTCTGTTTTTTGTTAGATTCGACGCGCGTGGAGGCCAATTTGAGGGGCAAAGGCATCGCGAGAGAGGAATTTCACCGGTTCGAGGTGAGTAATACTTGCAAATGATATCCTGAGGGTTTGAAACCCCGGATTTGCACATCATAGTGCTGTATTGAGGTGACTTGCATGCCGGATATGAGTGTGGGGTACAACATCGTTGGGGATTGCGACTTGGTCCGTCCCGGTTGTTGATTTTTACCACGTATTTGACTAAACCACTTGTTATCATCATAATTTGGATTGATTGCCGTGTTTGGGCTTCGTGCCAATTATTTGAATCCATTAGGGATTTTTATCACTGTTTCCATGATACTTAGCATGTTAAATGATTTTAGTCCTGAGTTAAACACTGTTTTGAAATGTCCAGTCATACTTCTAAAGTTTTGAAACTTAAACTACATTTTAACGTTTGGAACTGAGAACTGTTATTTGAATATTGCCCTAGTGGCCTATGTGCATTTTTGGACTGAGCATGGATCGGGTTGCGCACCGCAGCAGTGTTATATGTGCATTTCTGGACTGAGCATGGATCGGACTGCGCACCGCAGCAGTGTTATATGTGCATTTCTGGACTGAGGATGGATCGGGCTGCGCGCCGCAGCGGTGTGATATTGATATTGCGCTTGGGTTGTAGGAGCCCCTCCGGAGTCTGAACCCCCATAGTGAGTGCGGGTACCCTAATGGGTCGGGTTGCGCGCCGCAGCGGTCATGTGCATTGCATTGCATTCATGCATTGGTTCCTGTTTGTGCTACGTGGCATGACATTCAGCACTCTCATATCATTCGCATCCATGTTATTTCTTGCACTATTACCATATACCCTGGTGTTATTTGTTGATGGAGTGCTGTGTCCGAGGGGCTGACTTATGTGGGACTTGCACTATCTGATAATGCATTCAATTGCTTGACTGCTGGGAAAAGGATATTTTCAAAAGAGGTTTTTAACTGAGCTTGATTTTTTCTAAAGTATTTTCACGGATTTACTGTTTTCTCAAAGGTCGAACTGTCCTATATAGCATGATGGAGTGATTTACGTGTTTTCTTACCGCTCAGTTATTCTTTACTCTTATTACTCATTGAGTTGGAGTACTCACTTTACTCCCTGCACCTCACGTGCAGTTGCAGGTATTGTGCACCCGGAAACGGGTTAATAGCTGATTGAAGGTATTACTACTGTAGGGGGTAAGGTGACCGCCAGCGTTCGCGGCACCGGACTTCATTTTTTTTTATTTTAGAGTTTATTTTATATATTATTATTGGCCCAGTAGTGGTGTTAAGTCTTCTCTAGATGCTCGTGACTTGTGACACCCCGGTCGAGTTATGTTGGGTTGTAAATACCGGTTATTATTGTCGTCAAGTTGTAATTGTCTATTCATTTATGTTTAATAATTGTTAAAAGGACAATTTGGGTTAGTTGGTTGGCCTTGTCTTCACGAGAGGCGCTATCACGATCAGGTTTGGAAATTGGGTCGTGACAAGTTGGTATCAGAGCCTAGGTTAAAAGGTCTCGCTAGTCATGAGCAGGTTTAGTAGAGTCTCGCGGATCGGTACAGAGACATCTGTATTTATCCACGAGAGGCTGCAGAACCTTTAGGAAAACTTCACTTTCTTGGAATTCTTATTGTGCGTACTTGATTCAGCTTGAGATATACTCTTGAAATTCCTTCCACACGTATGTATGCGCACGTGAGCGCTCAGTATTGTATGTGCCTTGATGGCTTGTGATTCCCCGATCAAGGGGCGAGATGTGATATCCGTGAGTTTGATGTTGGGCCAGTCTGGAGGACTTGAGGCCGGATCGTTGCCTATGGCTTGAGCACCGAGGTGCTGATTGTGTGAGCAAGTGTTTTGAACTTACATGTTCGGTATTGTCCCTATTAGCAGGAATGTCGGTTTGGTGTTCATGGGATGAGTATGTTAGTACTTCAAGATGTATCTATGTGACTTGGTAGTGACGAAGAAGTCTGCGGGATAATGGATGAACTGTTAAGTGTTTGATTCCTATTGTGATTCGATGTGTAGCCCGAATATGGGCGCATGAAGAATATTTTCGTGTCTCCTAGTTGGGAAGTGAAGTACATTACGTGTGGCGATATGAGTTCAGACTCAGGAAGACTAGATGACCGTTTAACGTGTATAATGGTGGAAAGGTGTGTTGAAGTACGAAATTGAGGCGGAGTGGGTGGGTTATCTCCTGTGGAGTGTTCTTGAGTGGTATGATCCTTGTGTGTATGTTAGAAGATCTCATGTGTAATTGAAGGGTATGTGTTGAAATTTTAAAATTCGGGTTGCTTAAGGGAGTGGACTCAGTTGATGTGGGGATGAATGCGAGGTTTGCAGAGGATTGCAGTACTGGATGATCTGTGTTTTCACAAACTTGTAGATAATTGAGTTTAATCTCATTGTGGCATCATTAGAGAAAAAGTGTTATGAATTGTTAAGGGTGTCTTGATGTATGGCTTCAGCCAAGTTGGGGAGGTTGCTGTTGATTAGCTGACTGCACGGTTATGTGCTGTGTTGGTTCCATTTCGAGGTATGCTGGCGGATCAGTTCTGGTTGCAGAAATTGAGCCGAGGATGGCACGTGTGAAGGAAAATTTTGATAAAGGTTATACGATGCTTCGTAGATGTGTGAAAATAATAGGATGTCTTGAGTTGTTGCTAGTAAAAAAATGCCAGTGTATAGAGAAGGAAGATGCTTGTTTGTATTGAGATGAGGTCGTATCCTGGGTGTCAGAGTGCCAATGAGGCACAGATGGTTTTGTTAGCTGAGCAGGCTAAATGCAAGTTGAATAGAGTGAATGACTCTCGAGAATGGTTTTAACGTGTTCAAGGTTCTACATGTGATAATCAGGTGTCTTAAGGTTGTGTATGTGGTCAAGACTGGTGGTATTTTCATGTTGTTTATGGGATTCTATGTATGTGTATCTGGAAAGAAATGTTGACGGATTTAGATTAGAAGGAAGTTTTTCAAAGTGAAGTATTCTGGAAGGTGGTATTTCTGTGAATAGCTGAGAGAGTATTTGGTGGCCTGTGGATCTTAGACAATGTGGTCTTATGTTCGAGTCTCGTGTGGTAGGCCGGGATTGAGGCATTGTGATGCTACATCGAGGGAGAAATATCAAGTTGATAGATGGAATTGGGAGAAAGTTCTTGTTGAGTTTTACCGTGGTTTGGACATGTGTAATTTCTATGGGTATGCGAAGCATGAAATGTGTAATGATTCTTCTTCTAAATGGGATTGAAGGAAGATCTTGGCTAGATGAGTTACAGTTCAGTTCTGAAAAAAAGTTCATAAAATTCTTAGGCAACGGGTAGCCTCAGGTAATCAACGAGATGGTATTGCTAATCATAGTGATTTGACGAGGGTATATGTTTCAGAAAAAGGGAAATGTGATTAAGTTGATGTCACTTCAGTGTTGCGGCATTTTCTTGATAGATCGACTGTTGATATCTAAGTTTGTTTGGTAGCACAGGGGGAATTTAAGAATATCTTTCGTGGAATGATTGGGTACTCGAGGTGTAATATGTATTTATACTGCAGAATTTAGGATCAGGTATAGTAATTTGTGTGCTATGTGGAGTTGGAGACTGGGAGTACTCAAGGTCAGGCGATGTAGTGGGTGTGGATAGTGTTTATTGGTACCGTTAGCGGCTATTGGGGTTGGAGGCCCGAGTAGATCTTTCTTTGTTGGTATGTTAGATTTTTTATATGATGTTGAGCTGTAGACTGGTTGTCTCAATGTGGGTTATTCTAGACTATCGTGCTATGGGCTATGTCGGAAAATGCCACAGGTGGCGTGGCGAGGTGCATCGGATTATGTTATAGCAGAGTGGTTGGTATTCCAAAGATCAGTGGACGGCTGGGAAGGATTTCTTTCTTTAATTGGGCCTTTGTGACGGATGTCAGTATAGAGGTTTCTACCATTGCTTCAGTTCCGTTATTGAGGGACTTTTTCGGATGTGTTCCATGTGGCCGGGCATGTCGTCGGGCAAGATTGTGGATTTCGGTATTGATTTGGTATCGGGCACCGTATCGTACGACTCTGGCATAAGTTATAGTAGAGGAAGGAGCAGCTTCAGTCTTCTTGGTAATGAGTTTGTTGGTAAGCTGATTGGATACGTGTTTCGCTTGAGTTGGCTTGGTTGTCCCCGAATTGTATTGATGAATGTTATGCTGATTCGATCGTTATTGAACCTGCTAGTGATCTAGGGAGATCTATGAGATGCTTTTTTTTTCCTGTGCTGTGAGGCATTATGATTTTCAGACTGTGGGCACATATAATGTGGTACTATCGAGATTCATCGTGGAAGTTGGGGGGGGGGACCTCAGTTGTGTTTGAGTTTTGTAGCTTACAACGCTATATGTAGATATCATTATGCACTCAGTATGCTTACGACCCATACTTAGTATTTTGTTATAATGAGCAAATTTGGCTCGATGTGCATCTCCCTATGTGAGATATTTGTGTGGATCGGGTGGCACGCCGCCATGGGTATGTTATCAAGATCGGGTTGCACGCCGCAACAGTGTGATTTTGAGAATAGTTTCCATATGTTACTTTGTATGCCTTGCTTCCTGGTTTCTGAGCAAAATCCGTATTGGGTGTTGCTCGGCGAATAACGCATCGGTTGTGTCATTTCAGGACTGAATGGTGTATATTACTTGCTTCACCGTGGGTGTGATGGATTGCTTGGTTTCAGACATCAATCTATGGCTGTCTATTTTGAGCATGGTGACCTGAGGTGCTTCATGTGTAACAGTGTTTGGATAGGATCGCGCGTTGTGGCAAGGCCACGTGAAGTTATGACCTTTCGAGGAGGATTCAGGTACTCTATCTCTATGATGTGAGACAGGGTCTCAGCTTTGTGTTGTGACGGTACTAATGAGCTTGAGGTACAACTCTTTCGTTTGAGTTATTTGTCATGATTCGAGTATGTTCGGATCCTTTCTTATTGGTGCGCGTAATATGCAAGTGCGGCTTAGGCCGGTGTTGAGGTGTCATATCACCAGAATGGTATGTTGGATTCGAGGTGATCATTGGAGTCATTAATGAATACGAACAGATTTGATCTCAGCTTGTTAGAAGGATAATATCGAGGTTCGGCCCAGAAATATGTTGTGGTATTAGTCAAGAAGGAAGTGGCTTCGTGTATGGGTGATCTGAGGAATGGTTACAGTTTATCGCGTGTTTTATTTATCCTTGGTAGTATATGAAATTGTTGGAATAAGACTTTAGCTAATAAAAGGTTCCTATCGGTATTTGGGTATTGTGGGCAACTGCTGTGAATAGAGACTATCATTTCAAGTTTTGGATTGTGTGGTATATTGTATGATTTCCCCTGAGGTTGCAGGTGTGGGTTATTTTAGCTGGTTCAGGTTTATTCTGGGTATGATTTCAGAAAGTGCAATGTGTTTCTACAGTTTATGGTCTAGATTGGGTAATTTCAGCTATGTTGTGTTATCGGACCTATGCGAGATAGGGTGACGAGGAATCACTCCCGGTATATGCTTGGTAAGGTCATTCAGCTATTGGTTGGCTTCTAGTACAACTCTGGGTACGCTCGAGGACGAGCGATTGTTTAAGTTGGGGAGGATGTGACGACCCGACCTGTCATCTCAGGTGTTACCGCTCCATTTCTTTCCCGTTTATTGCTTCTTAATATTTCATTATCGGTATGTGGTGTGTAAGAATTGATTTGGATTGGTTTTGATAAGAAATGAGACACTTAGTCTCTTTAAGGAAAGTTTAAGTTGGAAAAGTCAACCGAATGTTGACTATTGAGTTAGAGGGCTTGGATGTGATTTCCGTTGATTCGGTTAGCTTTGGGGGATGATTTGTGACTATGGAGCATCATCAGAATTGATTTTGGAGGTCCGGTGTAGAATTAGGCTTGAATTGGCAAAGTTAGAATTTTGGCGAATTCTGGTTGATAGGTGACATTTTGATCCGAGGGTCCGAATGGAATTCCGAGAGTTGCAGTAGCTCCGTTAGGTGATTTTGGATCTGCAGGTAAAATTTAAAGTCATTCGGACATCGTTTGGTTGGGTTTTTGATCGAATGCGCTTTTCGGAAGTTTTGAAGAAACTTAAGATTGAATCGGACGTGATTTGATGATTCTAGTGTTGTTTAATGTGTTTTGATGATTGGAACAAGTTCGTATGATGTTTTGGTATATGTTGGTGCTTTTGGTTGAGGTCCTGGGGGCCTCGGGGTGATTTCGGATGGCTAACGGGGAGTTTAGAGTTGGAAAATATTGCAGAAAATGCAGCAGCAGGTGCAAGCCAGATTTGGCCTTCGCGTTCGCGAAGGTAGGTCTGCGTTCGCGTAAGGGAAAGTCCTAAAGCATCGCGTTCGTGGTGAGAAGCATGAGTTTGCGTATAAGTGAGTTGGGTCCCTGTGTCTTTGTGCTTCGCATTCGCGTATAGAGCATCGCATTCGCGAAGGGCCCTGGGAGTATGCATCGCGTTCGCATGACGGGTGTCGCATTCGCATAAGAGGAATTGAGGTTTCGTAATATTTGTTCTTTGCGTAAGCGGCATAAGACTCACGTTCGCGTAGTGGTAGCAGCTAAAGCATCGCGTTCGCGGGTAAGCCAACGCGTTCGCGAAGGGTAAAATTGGCCAGTGGAATTTTTGTGCATCGTGAACGCGAGAAGGACCTCGCGTTCGCATAGAAGAAATGTCAGCTGGGCAGAAGGGTTTATTATGTTATTTCATCCGCGACCCATTCATTATTTCCTCTATTTTTGAACTACCTCAAGAGCTTTTTGGTAGAAATTGAAGAGAGTTTTGACAACCTAGAAATGCTATTTTATTGAAGAATCAACCTTTAATTCTTGGAAATTTGGGTGAAAATTTGAAGAGCTAGGGCTTGAGTTTTGATATTTCATATTTGGATTTGATAGGTCATTTGAGCTCGGATTTGGGAGTTCTTAGTATGTATGGACTCGTGGCGAGACGAGAAATCCGGAAATGTGAGTTTTGTAATTTTTTGAGAAGCAGGCCTGAGGCTCGGGTTTTGTTAGTTTCGAAATTTCTGCTATTTCTCGGTTGTTTTCGACTGGGTATTGTTCCCTTGGCATATTAATGTATTCTCTCTATTTTTCGTTAGATTCGACACGCGTGGAGGGCAATTTGAGGGGCAAAGGCATCACGAGCGAGGAATTTCACCGGTTCGAGTTGAGTAATACTTGTAAATGATATCCTGAGGGTTTGAAACCCCAGATTTGCACATCATAGTGCTGTATTGAGGTGACTTGCACGCCGGATATGAGCGTGGGGTACAACATCGTTGGGGATTGCGACTTGGTCCGTCTCGGTTGTTGATTTTTACCACGTATTTGACTAAACCACTTGTTATCATCATAATTTGGACTGATTGCCGTGTTTTGGGCTTAGTGCCAAATATTTGAATCCATTAGGGATTTTTATCACTGTTTCCATGATACTTAGCATGTTAAATGATTTCAGTCCTGAGTTAAACACAGTTTTGAAATTGAGAACTGTTATTTGAATATTGCCCTAGTGGCTTATGTGCATTTCTCAACTGAGCATGGATCGGGTTGCGCACCATAGCAGTGTTATATGTGCATTTCTGGACTGAGCATGGATCGGGCTGCACACCGCAGCAGTGTTATATGTGCATTTCTGGACTGAGGATGGATCGGGTTGCGCGCCGCAGCGGTGTGATATTGATATTGCGCTTGGCTGTAGGAGCCCATCCGGAGTCTGAACCCCGAGAGTGAGCGCGTGTACCCAAATGGATCGGGCTGCGCCCCGCAGTGGTCATGTGCATTGCATTGCATTCATGCATTGGTTCCTGTTTGTGCTACGTTGCATGACATTCAGCACTCTCATATCATTGGCATCCATGCTATTTCTTGCACTGTTACCAGATACCCTGGTGTTATTTGTTAATGGAGTGTTGTGCCCGAGGGGCTGACTTATGTGCGGACTTGCACTATCTGATTATGCATTCAGTTGCTTGACTGTTGAAAAAAGGATATTTTCAAAAGAGGTTTTTAACTGAGCCAGATATTTTCTAAAGGATTTTCACGAATTTACTATTTTCTCAAGGGTCGTACTGTCCTATATAGCATGATGGAGTGCTTTACGTATTTTTTTACCGCTCGGTTATTATTTATTCTTATTACTCATTGAGTTGGAGTACTCACTTTACTCCCTGCACCTCGCGTGCAGTTGCAGGCATTGTTCACCCGGAAGCGCGTTAATAGCTGATCGAAGGTATTACTACTGTAGGGGGCAAGGTGACCGCCAGCGTTCGCGGCACCGAAATTCATTTTTCTTTTGATTTCAGATTTTATTTTGTATATTATTATTGGCCCAATAGTGGTGTTCAGTCTTCTCTATATGCTCGTGACTTGTGACATCCTGGTCGGGTTGTGTTGGATTGTAAATACCAGTTATTATTTTCGTCAAGCTGTAATTGTCTATTCATTTATGTTTAATAACTGTTAAAAGAATGATTTGGGTTACTTGGCTGGCCTTGTCTTCACGAGAGACTCCATCACTACCGGGTTTGGAAATTGGGTTGTGACAGGAACGTTGTTAGCTTCGAGAATTATTGTGGTATGTGTCGAGCGTCACCTTAAACACCGTTTGATTTTACTAGTTCAGTTTTATTTACTTTCTACCGCAACTAAGGTTTATCTTCCGTATTGTTAGGCTTACCTAGTCGTAGAGACTAGGTGTCGTCACGATATGTTCACGGAGGTTGAACTGGGGTCGTGAAAGATCACGTGGAGGTCGAACCTCTGGCAATGACTCATGAGACCGGGGCAACGAAAAATCTCCAGTAGATAAGAGAGTTCTGATTTGAGCTTGCATGCCAAGTATTTGAGAATCTCTAACCCTTTCTCTTTCCTTGGCCGCTTCTAGCTCGGATGTGAGCTTTGTCACAGTCTCCCGCATAGTAGAGAGGCTCTCCCCATTAAGTTGCGTCCCTATTTCTTGCATTTCACACTTATAGCGATGGAATATTTTAGTAGGAAGCCCGTATACCTTCCCTCAGTTTGGACCGCCAACATACTCCAACCATATTCTTTCAGCATCCTCATCCGAAGGTTGGGTTGGCTTGCCCGATTTACCAGCTGGATGACTACGAATGAATTCCACGCTACTTTAGTAGTGACCCTATATTATTTTAAATTGAATGAGTATTTCAAAATTCTTATAAAAGTAAATTATAATACTTAAAGAAAATTGAAAGCTTACATCTGTAGTCTAGGCCCAGTCCTCGACCCACCTTTCTTGATCCGTCTCTTTCTTCTTCTTTACAGTATGCATATCCTTGTATAGCTCATCATGGCTTATTGGACGCCCCAACTTTTTTTCCTGAAAATAAATTAATTTAGTTAATAAATAGAATAGATATACTCAGAAAAGTAAAATAATTTAAGAAATTACGTACCAATCATTTTTTTATTGTCCCCAAGTTGATCGCACCTCCAGTGTGCAAGAAGCCTCCCTTCTCGTATGCACTAGCTTTCTTTTCTTTTTCGCTCCTCTATAAGAACTTTGTGCTAAGCCATTGCCTTTTCAAATCATCCCATAAATTCTGAAGTAACCAGCCAGGGTTCTTGCTCTTCTTTCTAGCATCGGAGAAAGCATTCGCCAATCTCCTGCGGGCTTTATGATGAAAATTTGCAGCTACTTTCGCGCTATGGCGGTCTTCCCATACAAACTTGATCTGTATTTCAAAAGTTAAATATTATATGAAAACATCATAAATATGAATTATTAAACTGCTTAAAAGAATATTTATATCTTAAATTGATTAAAAATTTGCTCCTTCACCGAGAATGGAAAATCAGTCCAAGTCGAATAAGGGCCATCATAAAGCTTTTTGATGGCATTGGTGATTATCCTCGTAGTCTTATTACTCGGCTTGAACTTGAACTTGAAATTTAATAATAAAAATATATTAATATCTTAGTAAACTGTTACAAAACAATAAACGCAAAAATAAAAAATAACTCTTACCCATTGCCCTCAGGGACTATGATGATCTTGCTATATTGATCATAATGCACCTCCTCGTGATCATCATCTGAAGCATGTGTATCAGAGGCATGAGTGAACGGTGTAGGGGGTCAGAGCTACTGCCTCGCGGGCTAAGGCCTGAAATAGATGGAGTCGCTGATAAAGATGGTTGTGATCCCTATGACTGCGACATAGCTAGATGCGACCCAAGTGACTGTGATACTAATGGTTGTGACCCGAGTAGCTGTGACATGGATAGATGTGATCCATTTGGCTGTGATATGTAGGGATATGATATAGATGGCTACGATGTAAATCGCTACGATCCACGTGGTCGTGAGGCAGCTGGACCGTATATTAGATGTATAATCCTATGGCCCCCAGATGAAAGACTTGGTGTCTCGATGAAGGTGTAGGGCTCGTGATGCTGTGGCAGCTCAATATAGGCGTATGGTGGACGATAAGACATAAGCATCTCCAAAGAGGGTGGAAAAGAGGGAGTATTATTATCTACACTTCTCTTTCCCTTCCTAGCCTTTTCTCGACCCCAAGAACTAATAGGGTCATTGTTACCTTGACCCTTGCCTTCCATCTGCATAATATAATACATATTTAGATTGAAACATATACGAAACTAGTTATAAAACGAGAGTGCTTTAAAAAATTAACTTTTTAATCCTCATCGACGTATTGTTCCTCGACCGAGAATTCGTCGTCCTCACTTATTTGAGCTTCATCAGTTGTTTCTTCGTCCTCACTTATTTGAGCTTCATCAGTTGATTCTTCGTCCTCATTTTATATAATTGTTACTTCATTTATATCAACTTCGTCCAATATGCGTTCAGGATAATTAATTTATTCTATAATTATAAACTAATAAAATCTTTTTTAGTTAATTCAGGATAATTATTTTTTCCTAATTACACCAAAAATTAAATTATATTAAATATAATTAATTATAAACTAAAAGTTTAATTTATATCCTAAAAAGTTCATTTTATATCCAAATCCTAAAACTTCAATTCACAAGAACAAATCCTAAAAACTAAAAAGTTCAATTCATATCCTACGACTTTAAACGTAAACTAAAAGTTCAATTTATATTCTAAAAATTCAACCCGTACCCAAAAGGTTCAATTATATCCTACAAGTTCAATTCATATCCTAAAAGTTCAATTCCCAATAACAATACCTAAAAACTAAATGTTCAATTCATATCCTACGAGTTTAAACATAAACTAGAAGTTCAATTCATATCTTACGAGTTTAAATATAAACTAAATGTTCAAATTATATCCTAAAAATTCAACCCATACCCTAAAAATTCGATTCATAAGAAAAAATCCTAAACCCTAGGTTCTAACTAAACTATTCAAGACAATACAAAGTTAATAATTCAATTCTAACTAAACTATTCAAGACAATACAAACTTAATCATTCAATTTATACCATATGTAATCAATTCAATTATAACAAGACTGAAACCTTAGATTTCTATAAAATACAATGTTAAATAACGAATTGAAACTAAATCATAGCTAATAAACAAAACAAAAGATTTATACACAAAAGAAATAAGTTGTAATTCAAACATAAAATTTTTAGGAGGTGGAGAAGGAGAGACGCGGCAATGGCAGTGGCAGCGACGATGGCGGCAGCTGGGCCGTGGAGACGTGGGGTGAGGAATGGGATTTGTGTGAGAAAAATAGAGAACGAGAGGGGAAGGTATTGAGTGAGGAGTTAAGGGAATTTTGAGAAAAGAGGTATGAAAAAATGGGGGGAATCCCGTATATTTCAGGTCTGTTTTTAGACATACCGACCAAAGTTGGTCAGTATTTTGGTCAGTACAGTAAGTGTTGACCGTTTGACTAAAAACTGACCAACTTTGGTCGGTTATTTAAAAAAAATATTTTTTTTGTTTTTATTTCTTAAAATATTATAAGCTGTACAAAAATATTATAAACTATAAAATAATATTATTAACTATAAGCATTTATTTTATTTAACTATACAATTATCATAAATAATTATAAACTATAAGCATACTCTTTACCAATAATTATATTAACTAGATAATTACTTTTAATAGATTATAATATCATATATCTAAGAAAATTTTCTATGTTATATTTAAGTATATGAGTAACTTTACACACACACACACTATATTGTAATTGATGATCAATCTTATACATTTCTATGTATGAATAATTTATCAATTGATCAACTAATATAATATTATTCTATTTTAGGTCGAGATATTTTGTTTTTTATATTAATCAATATAGGTCAAAATGTTTTGTTTTTAATTTTTTATCGATGCATCAAAATAAGTTATAAGTCGATGAATCAATTTACAAATAGATACATTTGATGATAAATTATATATGTGACGATCCAAAGGGTCATCACCTGTTTTTAATTAATTTTTTACTTTCGAGGCCTTGAAAACCTTATTTAAAGTTGCCCCAATTTGCTTGCGCAGTCCAGACGCGTAGCCCGAAAGCTTAAATATGAAATTCTGTGAAAAATGCTAAGTTTTGATGTTAAAATGAATAAATTTGACTTTGGTCAATATTTTAGGCAAACAGACCCGGACCCGTGATTTGACGGTCACGAAGGGCCCGTAGAAAAATATGGGACTTAGGCGTATGCCTAGAATCGAATTCCAAGGTATCAAGCCCAAGAAATGAATTTTTAAAACAAATTTTTTTCTGAAATGTTTAAGAAAAATTAGAAATGAAATTTGATTAGAAAGGGATGGTATCGGGCCAGTATTTTGGTTCCGGCTCCCGGTACAGGTCTTATATATGTTTTAAGTTCTTCCTGTAAAGTTTGCTTAAAATCAGACGCCGTTTGACGCGTTCCAAACTAAAAGTTCTAAATTTGAAACTTGATGAAGTTTTTGGAAAAATTCATGATTGTGAGGTTTGATTCCTTGCTTTGGAGGCTATTTAGGTGATTTGATCGCACGGATAAGTTCGTATGATGTTGTTGAGTCAGTGCAGGTGTTTGGTTGGAAGCCCCGAGGGCTCGGGAGTGTTTCGGAATGGTTTTTGGCTTAAAAGTTGCAGGTTTTCCTATTCTGGTATGTCCTTCTTCGCGTTCGCGGGAGCACCCTCGCGAACGCGATGAGTGAAATATGGCTGAAGAAATTTCGTTCTACGTGAACGCATTGAACAGGTCGTGAATGCGAGGCATCGGGGGGCTATACTTTCGCGAACGCGTCCCTGGCAAGGGGTGGGGTACTAAAGCTACGCGAATGCGGTCACTTGGTTGCGAACGTGAAGGTCTGTTAAGTTTGACTCATCGCGAATGCAACCAGCCTGTTGCAAACGCGATGAGTATTTTTGCCCAGTAATGTTTTAAAACCCAGAACAGAACCTTACGGGATTTTTACAAAATTTCCAAAATTCCTTCTTCTCCAAAGCTCTAGGGCGATTTGTGAAGCATTTTCTCTCCATAACTTCTTGGGTAAGAAATCTCCAACTCGTTTTCTTCTATTTTCATCAACATCTAAAGAATTTCTAGACCTAGAACATATGATTTAAGGGTAGAAAATTAGGGATTTGGATAAAGTTAGGGATTTTTTTATTTTTCTTGATTTAGACCTCATTTTGGGGTCGACTTTGAAAACAAATTATATGTTTGGGCTCGTGGGTGAATGGGGGATTTGATTTTGGTCCGAACATAGTGTATTGACCAAGTGGGCCCCAGGTCAATTTTTGCGTTTTTGGGAAAAAATGATGGAAAAGCTATAATCAAGCATTGGGTTGGCATTGTTTAGCATTTATTGATGTATTAAAGTCATTTTTGTATAGATACAATTAATTTGGAACCAAATCCGAAATGAAAGACGGTTATTGAGGATTGAATTTGTCGTGGAAGTTTGAGGTAAGTGTTTGGTCTAACCTTAGCTTGAGGAATTAGGAGTTGAGTCATATTTGTTATGTGTTTCTTGTGGAGTACGACGTATAGGCATGATGACGAATATCTATACGTCGGTGTCGAGCATGACCGTGAGTCTTAAATTGATATTGTTGTATTCTTCAATAATACTATGGTTGCAATAGTGAGTAGATCCGTGGTATTGAGCAAAGGCTTAGCATATTTTCGTAGAAGTTATTTATGAGTTAGAAATGGTGATAAAAGAGATTATTAGAAGTTGAATTGAGATTGGTTATAGCTGGTTCTCCCTTGCCGGGATGAATATACTTGCACTGTTAAGTTCCCTTGCCGGAATAGAGTATTTTGTGGTTAATCCCTTGACAGAATTTTTTTCATGATTACTGTAAGCTGTATATATGAAATGGGTTGCGCGTCACAATATTTTAATTAATGTATACATATATGGATGGGGTTACACACCGCAATATATATTATATTGGATCGGGTAGCACACCGCAACAGACATATTATATCATATTGGAGCGGGTTGCACGCCGCGACAGATACTATATTGGATCGGGTTGCACGTAGCAATCAATATATTATATTTATTAGATCGGGTTGCACGCCGCAACAGTTATATATATACATATGGATTGAGTTGCGCGACGCAATAGTAGTGTTATTATATTATTTAAGGTACTGTAATGTTCCTTTATATTTATCTAGTTTCTGCTAAATTGAACTGTTTCCACGAGGCATATACCCCCTCCCTTTTAACTGCTCATTACTTTTTTATTTTTTGCAAAATATTATATATTTGCACAGGTTTATCTGGGGTCTGGTCCTAGCCTTGTCACTACTTCGCCGGGGTTAGGCTAGGCACTTAGCAGTACATGGGGTCGGTTATGCTGATACTACATTCTATGGTATTTTGCACAGATCCCAATGCTAGAGCAGCATACGTTGCACAACAGTAGTTTGGGAGCCGGCCTTCAGTCCACGAGATCCGAGGTAGTCCTGCAGGCGTCCGCTGGCCCGGCATCTCCTCTATCTTTACTTTTATTCTGTTATCTCTTGTGTTCGAGACAGACATTGTTACTTTATTTCAAACGGTTATATGTAGTAAATCTTAGTAGTCCGTGAGTATTATGACTCCAGTTCTTGGGTAGAGGCATATGTTGATTTCCGCATTATTGTTCAACTTATTTAATTTAAGTCTTCCGCTTTAAATTTCGTATTTCTGCTATTATTTAAATATTTAACACTTAATGTTATGATTGATAAAAAGGATGTAAAATAAAGGAGTTATTAGTTTATGATTTGTGGCTTGCTTAGCTTCTACGAGTATGCGCCATCATGACCCCGAGGGTGGGAAATTCGGATCGTGAAAAGTTGGTATCAGAGCTATAGGTTACATAGGTCTCACAATTCACGGACAAGCTTAGTAGAATCTGAGGGATTGGTACGGAGACGTCTGTATTTATCCCCCAGAGGGTACAGAGTTAGGAAAAGTTTCACATTTTGTCACGACCCAAAATCCACTAAGGGTCGTGGTGGCGCCGGACACCGCTGTCAGGCCAGCCAATTAGATTACCGATTTAAAAATCCTTTTTAAATACATCAAATTCTAGAATTTTCTTTCTATTTTCACAAATAAAAGGGTTTTGCTTCAATTCAAATAAACAGTAACAATTAAATCAAACTTTTCGAAAACCATCCCAGAACCCGGTGTCACAAGTGCATGAGCGACTACTGATAATGAAATAAAATACAACCTCTGTCCGGAATACAATGGACAGGAAATAAATAATCAAAGTACAGAAAGGAACTACACTAGCTGCAGGCCGCCTCGCAATTTGCAGCTCACCTAGTCCCTGAATCGTCTGTGCTGCTGCGCCCAGTAGGCCGCTAAAATGAAGTATACCTGTGCACAAAAATGCACAAAAGTGTAGTATGAGTACGTAATCAATGTGTACTCAGTGAGTGTCCCGCCTAATCCCGAAGAGGTAGAGACGAGATGGTCAACTTTAACACACTCTAATGGTCCAATGATCATTTATTCTCATTTCACATATTAATCCATGGATTTATTCTTTAAGGACATGGTTCTAATCAAATAGAGGAAACAAATAAACACGTAGTTCTTTCATAGGAAAATTTCCCAAATTTCTCTTTAAAACATAATCCAAATATGTTTAAGCCACAAAAGGGCAACAATAACTTAATCAAGTTCAGGCAGCAACACAGGCATGCACAAATCATGCCGAGGCGACGGCCCGATCCAACAGAAATAAATGTGCACTTGCCGAGGGTCGACGACGCGCCTATAGATGCATATATTAATATGCCGAGGCATTCGTCCCGTTCCAAAATAAACACACACAGACAGATAAACAGTCAGGAAAGTCAACGTGGAGCAAATATCCAACAAAGGTCAATTCTCTTTATTAATTTGAGAAAATGAAGCTTAAGTCTTTTAGAAAATCCAATTATTAATTTTAATGTGATTTNTTAGCCCCCACAACTAGGAGCACATAATCATTTTAACTCACCTATGGGGTAAATTCCCCCTCACAGAATTAGAAAGGAGACTCACCTCGCTCCGAAGACTCGCAATCGGCATTCTACATCCTTCCGAAAGCTTGAATTAATGCACGACGCCCCAAAACTAGCCAATGATCATACAAATTCATTAATATATGCTCAGCTATACCTTGCAACTCAATTTACAGCAATTCCTAACCCCGAACGAAAAGTTGACCAAAATACCCTCAGGTCCACGTGCCCGTAATCCGAAATTTTTCGAAGGTATAAGTTACCCATGACCTTAGGAATTCAAATATATTATTTTCTCCTAATTCCATACTCAAAATCGTGGCTAAAATCAAAGTTTTTCAATTTTCTAGGTCTTCCTCTAACCCTCCATTTTCTACCCATTTTCATACAAAAATCCATGCATAATCAATGTATTTAGCTTATAATAGGTGGGAATAACTTACCTTAATCCTTGATGACAAAAATCCCTTCTTGAATCTCCCCAAAATCGCCCCAAGCCAAGAAAATATGAGAGAAATGAGCCAAATCACGACTTAAAATAATGCTTCTGCCCCAGCAAATTTTCGCTTCTGCGATGAAATTTCCGCTTCTGCGGATGTCGCTTCTGCGACTTTCTAACCGCTTTTGCGGTCTTGGGGCCGCTTAAGCGGAACCGCTTTTGCGGTCCCTGGGCCGCTTCTGCGATTAAATTTCCCTTGGGCCTGGGCCGCTTCTGCGGTCCCTCGGCCGCTTCTGCGAGATTTCGACAGCAGATGCGGTTCCGCTTTTGCGGAAACCCAACCGCATTTGCGAACCCTTGTAGCTCCAGCCAAAACCGCTTCTGCGGTCTCCATTTCGCACCTGCGTAACCGCTTCTGCGGTCCCCACTTCCGCAGAAGCAGAAATACCAGAAGCAGCAGCTTCATCATTTCTTTAAACTCCGGATTGACCCGTTAGCCACCCGAAATCCACCCGAGGCCCCCGGGACCCAAACCAATCATACCAATCAATCCCAAAACACATTCCGGACTTGCTCGAGGCTTCAAATCACATCAAACAATGCTAAATTCACGAATTACACCCCAAANACCCGATAACAAAAAGTCAACCCCTCGGTCAACTCTTTAAAAACCTTCAAATTTCTATCTTTAGCCAAATGGCTTCAAAATGGTCTACGGACCTCCGAATTCACTTCCGATCGCGCCCCCAACTCCAGAATCACTATACGGAGCTATTCACAGTCTCGGAATTCCAAACGGACTTTGATAACACTAAAATGCTCTTCAAGCCAAACTTATGAAATTTCTTCTAAAATGCTAACTTCCACAATAGGCGCCAAAACGCTCCCGGGTTATCCAAAACCCAATCCGGGCATACGCCCAAGTCCGAAATCATTATACGAACCTGCTGGAACCTTCGGATCCCAATTTCAAGGTCGTTTACTTAAAAATCCAATCATGGTTCATTCTTTCAACTTTAAGCTTCTGAAATGAGAATTCTCTTCCCAAATCAACTCCGAATTTCCCGAAATCAAATTATGACCACGCGTACAAGTCATAATACCTGAAATGAAGCTGTTCATGGCCTCCGACTACTGAACGAAGCGCCAGTACCCAAAACGACCGGTCGGGTCGTTACATTCTCTCCCACTTAAACATACGTTCGTCCTCGAACGTGCTGAGAACTGTGCTGGAGTAGTCTGAAATCACTGTTTAGCACCTTACGCACCTTCCCGTGCTACCAAAACTTAACTGAGCACTTAAGCTCGATAAATGCGGAAGATATTTTCTCTTATTCAAGCAAATAAGCTTTAGAGCCCGATTCCAACATCCGGAATCCTATGCTTGGCCCGGTTCCCATATACAATCACCATATCAATCACTACAAGCCGTACTCATACATAACGGCATAACTTCACTGAATTCTTACTTTGCAACACTAAATCCACAATACCACATTAATATTCTCTGATCAACTTAGCCAAAATTCTACTGATCCGATGCTCCTTTTGCACCCTCTGACATATACAGGTCTTACTCTAACCTTTACTATACTGCCACGACTGACAAGATGTACTGACATTCATAATCAATTGCCGAATCAACAAAACATTAGGCCTACATCCTGACAAGGCCTTAACCTTATTCTGAACCCAATATGGTCTTATTTCCATAATATACCTCATATAATGGGATTGCACAGAATCCTAGATCAAGAGATATCGTCTCATCCGATACAACTGCTCGGGCACTAAGCCACCTCAGAAATTATTAAAATCTCATATGATGTTACCAGGCGCCAATAGGCCACCAGTCCGAACACAACACAAACAAGAAATCAAATTATGGAAGGATTTATCTGAACCTCGCACTAATACGGACTTTTCCTAGAAAGACAGGAAGCGAAACACATAAAGGAATAGCATATAGAGAACTAGTCTCGACATCAAAATGTTGCGGCGCGCAACTCGATCCAAATAACATACCCATGGTGGCATGCCACCCGATCCATAAATAGATCTCACAAAAGGAGATTGCACTCTAAGCTAAATCTGCTCATTACAACAAAACATCGAATTTCGATCGCAAGCACGTTAAGTGCATAATACCATCCCTGAGGAAACACATAGCGCTATAGGCTACGAAACTCAAGCACAACTGAGGTGCGATATACAACATAATTCTCAAAGCCATCCTACTCATAACACATCATTCCTACACAGATTCTCAATGCGTAAGCAATACATCATTACTTGGAATAGCTGATGACAGAATAACACCCCAACCGTTCCTCCATAGGGAACACTCGCTGAAATGAACACAACTGGCCGAATATAAAGGCCTGTTCACATATATACATCAATACATCGATCTCAAGCCGATTTCTGATTACACCAATCTTGGCGAATAACCTTTCAAAGGTTCATAGTAACTCTCTTTTCCTCATGACACATAAGAACAACCGTCATAACCGGAGCAACCTTCCCAGTTCATAACCCAATAAACAAAGTGCCCTCCAGGCATAGTTTCTCAAACAAATAGTTATTGCCACAATCCTCATACTTGCTTAAATCTTTGGTCAAACAGGTGACTACATGCCACACTTACACAATCTTACCGTGGGACACGCTCCCACAATCTTCTGAAATAAATATCAAGTCTGCTCATCTCCAACCATCGGTCGTACTATCACTGAAAAGCGATCAAGAATCCCTACCCAGGATATAAAGTCTTTATCACAAAACATCGATCTCTGGTGACTCTGAAGC
>MU746923.1:85059-103570 GCA_026770625.1 Nicotiana glauca
AATCACTATACGGAGCTATTCACAGTCTCGGAATTCCAAACGGACTTTGATAACACTAAAATTCTCTTCAAGCCAAACTTATGAAATTTCTTCAAAAATGCTAACTTCCACAACAGGCACCAAAACGCTCCCGGATTATCCAAAACCCAATCCGGGCATACGCCCAAGTCCGAAATCATTATACGAACCTGCTGGAACCTTCGGATCTCAATTCCGAGGTCGTTTACTCAAAAATCCAATCATGGTTCATTCTTTCAACTTTAAGCTTCCGAAATGAGAATTCTCTTCCCAAATCAACTCCGAATTTCCCGAAATGAAATTCTGACCACGCGTACAAGTCATAATACCTTAAATGAAGCTGTTCATGGCCTACGACTGCTGAACAGAGCGCCAGTACTCAAAACGACCGGTCGGGTCGTTACACATTTATTCTTTCTTGTCGTGCGGTTTGGTTTCTCAATGCTAATTGAATTTATACTCTGTTCTTTCGTGGATAGCAAGAACATGCACTTCCTTATTTACTGCTCAGTAGCCCGAGCCTCTAGTAGAAACACCCACTAGGGACAGAGGGCGAGGCCAAAGCCGTGATAGAGGCTGAGGTAGGGGCAGAGCTCAGCCCCGAGCAGCAGCACCAGTGGCGGAGCCTTAGGTTGACTTTGACAAGGAGGTTCCGGCCCCAAACCCAGCAGTTCCGGTTGGCTCAGCTCAGGTCCCAGAGGGGTTTATTGCTACCCCAGTTCTTCAAGATGATTTGATCCGATTGGTGGGTCTCATTGAGAGTGTCACCCCTAAAGGCTTGTTCCTGTAGCACCAGCCACTTCTCAGGCTGGAGGAGGGGTCCAGACTCCTGCTACTATACTCCGGAGTAGATAGCTCCTTGGATTTAGACTCCAGCAGTTCAGCCAGTTGGAGCAGCTCAGCCAGGTATGGTTGCTCAGGCCGGTGATAGGGAAGCAATGTTTGTCGATGCTTTATGGAGATTGGATAGGTTCTACAAGTGCTTCACTCTTACTTTCAGCGATGCATCTACCGAGGATCCTTAGGATTATCTGGACAGCTGCCACAAAGTTCTTCGAGACATGGGTATTGTTGAGACCAATGGGGTGGATTTCGCTACATTTCGCTTGTCTAGATCCGCCAAGACTTGGTAGAGAGATTATTGTTTAGCTAGGCTAGCAGGATCGCCAGCCTAGACCTGGGAGCAGTTCACGCAGCTATTTCTAGAGAAGTTTCTCCCTATTACATAGCGAGAGGGCTATCGGAGGCAGTTTGAGCGTCTCTAGTAGGGATCCATGACCGTTACCCAGTATGAGACCAGGTTCATTGATTTGGCTCGCCATGCCTTTATTATACTTTTCACTAAGAGGGAGAGAGTGAGATGGTTTGTTGATGGACTCATTCAGCCTATTTGTCTCCAAATGGCTAGAGAGGCTGGGAGTGAGATATTGTTCTAGGAGGTGGCCAATGTGGCCTAGATAGTTGAGATGGTATTATCATGGAGGGTGGTCACAAGGCAGACAAGAGACCTCGTTAGTCAGGCATATTTAGTGGTGCCTCGTCTTGAGGTAGAGATTCATATGATAGGGGCCATCATCCTATGCCCTTCCAATCAGCACTCCAGATTTCTCACGGTGCCTCAGGTGGCCGTGGTTTTCGCGGGCAGTATTCTAATCAGTAGCTCCACAGTGCACCACCAGCTCCTATCAGTGCACCACCGCTCTAGAGCTTTCGGGGTGGTCATTCAGGCTACCAGGGTCAGCCTCAGTTTCCTCAGCCATAACATTTTAGTGGATGTTATGAGTGTGGTGAATATGGTCACATCCGGAGGGCTTATCCGAGGTTAGTGGCTACTCATTCGCAGCAGAAGGGTCCCCGTGCTATGATTCTGGCACCAGATGTTCTACAAGCCGCCCAGCCAGCTAGAGGCGGGGGTAGAGGTGTTAGAGGGGTTGGTAGAGGATTTATAGGTAGAGCTCAGACTGCCAGAGGTGGTGGCTAGCCAGCAGCAGGCCTTGCAAGAGAGGTAGATCATAGTAGTGGGGCCCAGCCCTGATGTTATGCTCTTCAGGCCAGGCCCAAGGTAGAGTCTTCAGATGCAGTTATTACAGGTACAGTTCTGGTTTGTGATAGGGATTCTTCAGTGTTGTTTGATCCGGGGTCTACGTATTCATATGTGTCATCTTATTTTGCCACGTACTTGGTCATGCCTAATGTTACATTGGGTGTTCTTGTTTATGTGCCTACACCGATGGGTGATTCTATCGTGGTCGATCGAGTCCATCACTCTTGTATAGTGGTGATTGGGGGTCTTGAGACTTGTGTAGATTTATTGCTTTTAGACATGGTTGACTTCAACATTATATTGGGGATGGACTGGTTATCACCTTACCACGCTATCTTGGACTGTCATGCCAAGACTGTGACCTTAGCATTACCAGGTATGCCTCGTTTAGAGTGGAGAGGGACTTTTGGTCATTCTACCCGCAGTGTTATATCGTATGTGAAGGCTCGACGTATGGTCGAGAAGGGGTGTTTGGCCTATTTGGCGTATGTTCGTGATTCTAGTGCTGAGGTTCCCTCTATTGATTCTGTGCCCATTGTTCGTGAGTTCCCTGATGTTTTCCCTTCAGACCTACCGAGTATGCCACCCGACAAGGATATTGACTTTTGCATTGATCTGGTACCGGGCACTCAGCCCATATCTATTCTGTCGTATCGTATGGCGCCACCTGAGTTGAAAGAGCTAAAGGACTAGTTGTAGGATTTGCTTGAGAAGGTTTCATTAGACCCAGTGTTTCGCCTTAGGGTACGCCGATGTTATTTGTCACGAAGAAGGATATGTCAATGAGAATGTGTATTGATTACTGGCAATTGAACAAGGGTATAGTCAAGAATAAGTATCCGCTGTCGAGGATTGATGATTTGTTTTGACCAGCTTCAGGGTGCAAGCTATTCTCCAAGATTCACTTGCGATCTGGATAACATCAGTTGAGGATTAGGGTATCTGATGTCCCTAAGACAGTTTTTCGCACTCGGTACGGGCATTATGAGTTCTTGGTCATGTCATTCGGGTTGACAAATGCCCCAGTAGCTTCCATGGACTTGATGAACCAAGTGTTCAGGCCTTATTTGGATCAATTCGTGATAGTCTTCATTGATGATATATTCATATATTCCTGCAGCCAGGAGAAGCATGAGCATCACCTTAGAGTGGTTCTTCAGACTTTGAGGGATAGTCAGTTATACGCCATGTTCTCTAAGTGTGAGTTTTGGCTGAGTTCAGTTGCATTTTTGGGTCACGTTGTATCAGCAAAGGGTATTCAAGTGGACCAAAAAAAAGATTGAGGTAGTCAATAATTGTCTTAGACCAGCATCAGTTACGAAATTCGGAGTTTTTTGGGGTTGGCAGGCTACTATCGACGATTCAAGGAGGGGTTTTCATCTATTGCAGCCCCGGTGACCAAATTGACCAAGAAGGGTGCCCAGTTCAGATGGTCATATGAGTGTGAGGCGAGCTTTCAAAAGTTGAAGACAGCTCTAACCACGACACTGGTGTTGGTTTTGCCCACAGGTTCAGGACCTTATGCAGTCTATTATGATGCTTCCCGTGTTGGGCTTGGAAGAGTGTTGATGCAGGATGGCAAAGTCATTGTCTATGCTTTGAGGCACTTGAAGATTCATGAGAATAATTATCTGGTTCATGATTTGGAGGTGGCAGCCGTAGTTCACGCTTTAAAGATTTGGAGGCATTATCTATATGGAGTGGCATGTGAGGTGTTCACGGATCACAAGAGTCTTCAGTACTTGTTCAAGCAAAAGGAGTTGAATTTGAGGTAGAGGAGGTGGTTGGAGTTATTTAAGGATTGTGATATCACCATTCTATATTAGCCGGGGAAGGCCAATGTGGTGGCTGATGCATTGAGTAGGAAGTCAGCCAGTATGGGCAGTCTTGCTTATATTCCGGTCGGTGAGAGACTGCTTGCTTTGGATGTTCAGGCTTTAGCTAATTAGTTCACGAGGCTGGATGTTTCTGAGACTAGTCGTGTGTTAGCTTGCACGGTCGCTCGTTGATCATTATTGGAGCAAATCCGTGATCGACAGTATGATGATCCCCATTTGTGTGCCCCTAGAGACATGGTGTAGCGCAGAGATGCCAGGCAGGTTAACATAGAGAATGTGCATGGAGTTTTCAAATTGTAGGGTCGAGTATGTGTGCCTAATGTGGATGGGCTCCGAGAGTTGATATTGGAGGAGACCTATAGCTCCTGCTATTCTATTCATCCGGGCGCCGCGAAGATGTATCAGGACTTGCAGCAACATTTTTGCTGGCGTAGAATGAAGAAGGATATCGTAGCATATATGGCTCATTATTTGAATTGTCAGCTGGTTAAGTACCAGCATCAGAGGCCTGGTGGTGTATTCCAGAGGATTGAGCTTCCTGAGTGGAAGTGGGAGCGGATCACTATGGACTTTGTTATTGTACTTCTGCTGACTCGGAAGAAGTTCGATGTAAAATGGGTCATTGTTGATAGGCTGACCAAGTTAGCGCATTTTATTCCTGTGGCAGTCTTCTATTCTTTTGAGAGATTTGCTGAGATCTATATTCGGGAGATTGTTCACTTTCATGGTGTGCCCGTATCTATGATTTCAGACCGGGGTACGCAGTTTACCTCGCGCTTCCGAGTAGATGTTCAGCGAGAGTTGGGGACACGGGTTGAGTTGAGCACAACATTTCATCCCCAGACAGACGGTCAGTCCGAGCGGACTATTCATATTTTGAAAGATATGCTCCGAGCTTGTGTTATTGACTTTGGAGGTTCGTGGGATTAGGTTTTTCCTTTAGCAGAGTTTGCCTACAACAATAGCTACCAATCCAGCATCTAGATGGCTCCTTATGAGGCCTTATATGGTACGCGGTGTCGGTCTCCGGTTGGATGTTTTGAGTCGGGAGAGGCTCGGTTGTTCGGTACGGATCTGGTTCAGGAGGCCTTGGACAAGGTCATGATCATTCAGGATAGGCTTCGTTTAGCTCAGTCCAAGCAAAAGAGCTTTGCAGATCGCAATGTTCGTGATGTGGCTTTTATGGTTGGTGACGGGTATTGCTACGAGTGTCGCCTATTAAGGGCGTGATGAGATTCGGGAAGAAGAGCAAGCTTAGCCCTAGATTCATTGGTCTATTTGAGATTCTTTATAGAGTGGGAGAGGTGCCTTATAGATTTGCTTTCCCTTCGAGCTTATCAGCTGTGCATCAAGTGTTTCATGTGTCCACGCTTCGGAGGTATCACGGTGATCCAGCCCACGTGTTAGATTTCGGCACTGTCCAGTTGGACAAGGATTTGTCTTATGAGGAGGAGCCAGTAGCTATTCTTGACCGACAGGTTTGTCAGTTGAGATCCAAGAGTTTCCCTTCTGTTCGTGTTTAGTGGAGAGGTCAGCCTCCTGAGGCATCGACCTGGGATTCCGAGTCTGATATGTGGAGCCGTTATCCTCATCTTTTCCCCGACTCGGGTATTTCCTTCTTCTGTTCATTCAAGGATGAACTGTTGTTTTAGAGGTGCAGAATCTGATGACCCAAAGGGTCATCACCTGTTTTTAATTAATTTTATGTTTTCGAGGCCTTGAAAACCTCATATAAAGTTGCCTTGATTTGCGTTCGCAATCCGGGCGTGTAGCCAAAAGCTTAAATATGAAATTCTGTGAAAATGCTAAGTTTTGATGTTAAAATAAATAAATTTGAATTTGGTCCATATTTTTGTAAAACGGACCCGGACCCGGACCCGGACCCGTAATTTGACGGTCCTGGAGGGCCAGTAGTAAAATATGGGACTTGGGCGTATGCCAGGAATTGAATTCCGAGGTCCCGAGCGCGAGAAATAAATTTTTAAAGGAAATTGTTTTTTGAAATGTTTAAGAAAAATTGGAAATGAAATATTATTAGAAAGCAATGGTATCGGGCCCGAATTTTGGTTCTGGTGCCCGGTATACGTCTTATATATTTTTAAGTCCTTCATGTAAAGTTTAGTTAAAATCGGATGTCATTTGACGTGCTTCAGACTTAAAGTTCTAAATTTGAAACTTGATGAAGTTTAGGTAAAAATTCATGATTTTGAGGTTTGATTCCTTGTTTTTGAGGTTATTTAGGCAATTTGATCTCACGGATAAGTTCGTATGATGTTGTTGAGTCAGTGCATGTGTTTGGTTGGGTGCCCCGAGGGCTCGGGAGTGTTTCGGAGGTGTTTCGAAATGGTTTTTAGCTTAAAAGTTGCAGGTTTTCCAGTTTTGGTATGTCCTTCTTCGCGTTCGGGGGAGCACCCTCGCGAACGCGATGAATAAAATATGTCTGAAGGAATTTCCTTCTACGCGAACACGTTGAGCAGGTCGCGAACGCGAGGCAGCGAGGGGATATACCTTTGCGAACGCATCCCTGGCTTCGCGAACGCGAAGGCAAAAGTGAACTTGGGAAGGGGTGGGGTACTAAAGCTACGCGAACACGATCACTTGGTCACGAACCCGAAGGCCTGCTAAGTTTGACTCATCACGAATGCGTCCAGCCTGTCGCGAACGCGATGCGTATTTTTGCCTAGTTATTTTTAAGAACCCAAAACATAACCCTTAAGGGATTTTTACAAAATTTCCAAAGTTCTTTCTTCTCCAAAGCTCTAGGGCGATTAGTGAAGCATTTTCTCTCCATAACTTCTAAGGTGAGAAATCTCCAACTCGTTTTCTTCCATTTTCATCAAAATCTAATGAATTTCTAGGCCTAAAATATATTATTAAGGGTAGAAAATTAAGGATTTGGGTAGAGTTAGGGCTTTTTGATTTTTCTTGATATAGACCTCGTTTTGGGGTTGAATTTAAAAAAACATTGTATGTTTGGGCTCGTGGGTGAATGGGGGATTTGATTTTGGTCCGAACCTCGTGTTTTGACCAAGCAAGCCCGGGGTCGATTTTTGAGTTTTTGGGAAAAATGATGGAAAAGCTATAATTAGGCATTGGGTTCACATTGTTTAGCATTTATTGATGTATTGAAGTAATTTACGTATAGATACAATTGATTTGGAGCCGAATTCGAAAGGAAAGGAGGTTATTGAGGATTGAATTGGCCGTGAAAGTTTGAGGTAAGTGTTTAGTCCAACATTAGCTTGAGGGATTAGGAGTTGAGTCATATTTGCTATGTGTTTATCGTGGAGTACGACGTATAGATATGGTGATAAGTATCTATACGTCGGTGTCGAGCATAACCGTGAGGCTTAAATTGATATTGTTGTATCTTGAATAATACTATGGTTGCAATAGTGAGTGGATCTGAGCTATTGAGCAAAGGCTTAGCTTATTTTCATAGAAGTTATTTATGAGTTAGAAATGGTGATAAAAGAGATGATTAGAAGTTGAATTGGGATCGGTTATAGTTGGTTCTCCCTTGTCGGGACGAATATACTTGCACTGTTGAGTTCCCTTGTCGGGATAGAGTATTTTATGGTTAATTCCTTGCGGTAATTTTTCTTATGATTACTGTAAGCTGTATATTTGGAATAGGTTGCGCGCCGTAACATTTTTATGAATGTATACAGATATGGATCGGGTTGCACGCCACAACATCTATTATATTGGATCGGGTTGCACGCCGCAACATATATATTATATTATATTGGATCAGGTTGCATGCCACAACAAATACTATATTGGATCGGGTTGCACGCCGCAACAGATATATTATATTTATTGGATTGATTTGCACGCCACAATAGTTTTTTATATATATATATATATTGGGTTGTGTGCCGCAACAGTAGTGTTATTATATTATTTTAGATACTGTACTGTTCCTTTATTTTTATTTAGTTTTTGCTAAGTGGAACTGTTTCCCCAAGGCATGTACCCCCTCCCTTTTAACTGCTCATTAAAATATTATATATCTGCACAGGTTTATCTGGAGTCTGGTCCTAGCCTCGTCACTACTTCGCGGGGGTTAGGCTAGGCACTTACTAGCACATGGGGTTGGTTGTTCTAATATTACACTTTGTGCTCTTTTGCACAGATCCCGATACCGGAGTAGCATATGGTGCGCATTTCTAGTAGTGACATGACCTTTCTTTCCGTCCAAGCTGGACGGTTTTTGGTTGCTTTTTTTTTATCGACCAACTTTGGTCGGAAAAAATTTTGATCAGTTTTTTTGCGTATTTCTGGTAGTGACATGACCTTTCTTTCAACAATGGGATGGTGACACAACATTTTCTCCTCAGTTTATAGAGTTTATACAGCAAGGAGCTAGTCATGTAATTACTTAGATTCCTTATTATTTCTAGCTACATTTCTTGCTAATCGATATGGAGGTTTGTATCATTTCTGTTTTATTGATCTTAATGAGATAATTTAAATATTGTTATGGGTGAATTTGAGGCACACTGGAGGTGTATGGGACGATTTTGGATGATCTAGGGTTGATTGAAGTGATTTGGGAGTCAAACAAAAGGACTGAATGATTAAACTGTTGGTAATCTGCGTTCAAAATCAGTAAATCAGAGATGCAAACAATATTAGTTCAATAAACAAATCGTAAAATAATTCCGAGTACACAATTTACTTGTGTGTCCTTAAGGAATTTAATCCCCTCATTGTTACCCAAGGTTATGGATTACTTCATCCCAGGATAGAACGAAAAAACTATTCTATAATACTGGTAATCAAAATTACAGAATTTCAGCGAACTTAACAAATGGAGCAAATCACACTTGACACTTTATTTATTTTAAAAAATAATGCAACAATGTCGAAAAGAGAGTAGAAAATTTCAGATTTTCCATCTCTAAAATATGAGGCCATGCCTCTAAATTTATAGACAAAGAAAGGGTGAGATGAAGAGGTGCAATCCAAGAGTGCCTCTTCCACTTTTCATTCATACTCCTTTAATGAAAAAGCAACAATCCCCCACATGAATAGGTAATGGCTATCTGATGAAAAAATGTATAAACATTGTGTGATTCGCAAGTAAGGATTAATCACATCTGGATAAGTAGGTTTCCCTCTGAACTTTTCATAGTGAACTTATGTGGGATATACTCGGTCAATCGGTAGATTTGATATCTTTGAACCGTCGAGCTTTTGTATATACCAAGACAATCATAAGTCAAACAATCAATCCTTAACCATTTTTTGTTGTCATTGTTGTCTTCGTTCAGCCATGAACACCACCTAGTTCATAAGTGCATAGAGAACTGGATTTACAGAATTCTCCTTGAAGCGGCTTATACTTCACACTTACATAGGTGATTTGTAAATGTGTTATCCCATAGATACACTATTAGATATACCCCGTATCAACCATAGAAACCATTAAAAAAACCTTAACGCTTTATCCTTGGTACTGAACATTGTCTTCATCACGAGAATGGACCAAAGAAAAATTTTATTTGACAATGTTAAAGCGTCATTAATGACTTTGCTTAATATACTTGAACCTAGATCTTGGGATCTCCAGTCTTCTCGGTAGAGTTACCGCCACAATAACTTGTCCCCAGCCATAGTCCCATTCCCCTCGATGATCTTTCAACTACCTCTCCAGTTAGGCCTTTTGTAAATGGATCCGACACATTCTCGCTTGACTTCACATAGTAAGTTATGATAATTCCCCTAGAGAGTAGTTGCCTAATGATTTTATGTCTTCGTCATATATAACAAGATTTTTCGTTACATATAATGCTCCCGGCCCTTTCTTTTTCTGCTTGATTATCGCAATATATGCATATATGTAGGCCAAAATAAATTATCTTTAAGAAAATATTTGGAGCCATTCAACTTTTTCACCGGCCTTGTCTAAGGCTATAAACTCAGCCTCCATTGTAGAGTGATTAATGCACGTTTGTTTGGATGATTTCCAAGACATCACTCCTCCACCGACTGTTTAGAATCGGTTGACCCGGTAATCTAATTTGCATCACTATATGCCTTTATTATTGCGGGATACTTATTGTATTTCAAACAAAAATTTTGAATATATTTCAAGACTCGTTTCATTGTCATGAAAGTTCAATACAAACTTCCTTATGTCATAGACTGATACGTCTCGACTATCAATTGCATATCAGATTATTGACTACACTTAATGTAGAAATAGTATACTATAACAATAACTGGAATAATTTGCATCAGTTGTGGCCACAATCTTTTAATATAAAACACATTTTGCAATCACTCTACCATTTCAAGCAATTATATGATATTTATTCATACCTCTATATGATATGCATATTATTGCACCTTCATTCAAGAAACAAATCCAACTTGTAATTGATTTTGGTCATGTTCATCGGTTGGTTCACCTTATTATAGACCAACGTATTAATATATTCGTCCATGAACAGTCATGTTTATACAAAACATACAAATCCATTTTCATGAAAAGTCATAGCCTTCTAGGTGAAACCCTTTCGTAAAAGAGATAAATATTATAAATGTTCAAGAAAGAACAAATCATTTCGAGAAAGGCACGTACACAACTATTGAATTTGTAGTTTTATCACTAGTCATCACTAAGACTGAACAAGTAATGATTCACTGACTATTATATCAATATCCACTAAGGATTGGTGGATTTCAAAAATAATATAATTTAGACATTACGTCCAATATTGGCTTTGACATGCATTAGCGAAAAGCCCTCACATTCCAAACATTTCATGTGCCTTTTCTTCTATTCATTATTCTTTAAAACCATTTGATACCATTGTGTGATCAAATTTCATATGTCATTATTTGGGTGCTTGTTCTAGTCCAAAAAAATCTTAACATGTCTACACACCTTCTTTTCTTTTTCAAGAACCACGAACCCTTCAGGATGTTCATATAAATTTCTTCCTTCAAATCTCTAAAATAAGAAGGTTTGTCTTTACATCTATCTGATGGATTTCAAGGCCATATATGGTGGCTAACGCTATTAACACCCGAGTAGATGTAATCCTCGTTACCACGAGTATGTATCAAAATATTCAAGACCTTCTCGTTGTCTAAATCATTTGACAACTAATCTTACCTTATATTTGTCAATAGTGCTATCAGCTTTCATTTTCCTTATAAAAATCCACTTAGAACGCAAAGGTTTATTTCTTGGAGGAAGATTAACCAATTCCCGAGTATGATTACTTAATATGGGGCCTATCTCATTATTGACTGCCTCTATCCAATATTGTGCTATCGAGGAAGACAACATTTCTTTAAATGTTTGAGGCTCATTTTCCAACAAAAATGTCAGAAAATTCAGTCGAAAGGAAGTAGTTATCCTTGGACATTTACTACGTCTTGGATTTTCCTAATTCAACGTACTTCCATTTTCTTCTTCTCAAGTTCGCTTAGTGTCACACCTCCTTTTCACCGAATTTTTAATACACCCCGTGAAGGGCGTAATAAAGGAGTTTTTCCACTTAAAGGACAGTCGGAACGGGATTTATTTATTTATTTATTCAGAGTCGCCACTTGGGAGATTAATGGTGTCCCAAGTCACCGGTTGAATCCCGAACCGAGGAAATATGACTCCGTTAACAGTCCGCGAACCAGAAATCCGGATAAGAAATTCTGTTAACCTGGGAGAAGGTGTTAGATACTCCCGAATTCCTTGGTTCTAGTACGGTCGCTCAACTATCGTACTTGATTTTATCTAATTTCCATATATATTTTCTTTTTTTTATGTGCTTTTATTAATAACTCGCTATTAATGTATTTATTGTTTAATTTTTACAAGAATTGCAATGTCGTGGAAATGTATCTCGAACCACGCCGTACCAGTACGCCCGTGGCCTTTAACACATTTTGACTTCGTTGAGATTTAGATTTGGATCACATAAATGTGCACCCGTATTTTAGAAAGTAATATTATTATAAATCGCGCCTAAAACATCTACGTGTTAATTAACTTTGGGAAAGACTGTGAAATTTGCTAAACAGTCCTTCCAATTCTAATATATATATTTTTTAAGCAATTATTGAGGGCCCCGCAATTGTATATTTGATTTGGCGAGACTCATTTCATTTTATTATTAAAGGTCACACCTAAAGCGACTAAATTTTCTATTGATTTTTTTATCTAAAAGGAAAGAAAATCCTAGCTAATCATTTAAGAACTATTTGAACATTTTTATTATTTGAATTCTCATATCTATTGGGCCTTGAAATTGGCCCAAAGAAAGGACAAATCACAATCAGTCCCAAAAATGGCCTGGTATAGCCAAACTCATATAGGGTAGGTTTATTAGAATCGGGCCTTTTAAAGCTACAATAGCTTGAAATGAACTGTCCAATGCTGAACGTTGATTTGAGCCTAAACAATGTCTAAATAATATGAAAACTGATCCTAATTAATCTAAATGTGCAATTATTAATTTCATAAGAAAATGCTACTGGATTTACGATTTTATTTACTAGGAACTGATCACATAATTATACTGAACTTGTATTTTTGATGCTTAATATTTCAGTAGATCCTAAGTAATTATCCCTGTTATCAAACAATCACACTAAACTATCACTTTGAAATATTTTTGATCAATAGAGAATTCTAGCGTACTCAAAATTGCAGAATTTGATTATTGAAATGTTGATACACGCTAAGATTTAAAGCATATGAAAATGTTCGTTTTACTTATCAGTTAATCGAAATTATTTCTATAACAGAAATTAAACAACAAAATTTGCATACACTAATTTCAAAATATTCATATTTAGACTACTGACTTAAAACTGTTCTAGATCTAACAATTATACCGCTAGTACTTTAAATTCTAATCTATATAAGATGTTATTATCTACTGAAATCCAAATCTAATTCTACCTTTCATTATAACAAAATCTTAAATGTCTCAAATGTCTAAAAAAAATATAATAATAATCAGACGCTAATGACGTCTGAAATGCTCTGAAAGTTTAAATCAGTCCAAGTTCATATAGTTCAATTACATATTAGACTAATCCTAATGAATACAAGTATTTCAGGCTACATTTTACATAGATCAGATTCAGTTGTAAAAATAGGAGTAAACTAAAATGTTAAATGAACATTTTTCACTTCATTTCTTCGACTTGCAACTACATCAAAAGGTAATAGAAGTGTACCTGGAAATGAAATGAAAATCAATGAGATTCTAGGTTGACTTGAACAAAAACAAGGATCAGCAACAGTAATAGCAACAGCAATCAATAGATACAGCTTCAGCACACAAGATTCAAAACACAGTAGTGACAGATCAACAGATAACCAACACTTGAATGATACAATATAATTTTTACCACGCTTGACAATCAGAACCAAATAAACTTCAGATTACTCTAAGAACTAATGGAACAATAGGGCTTTTAGCTATTTTTGATGTTTTTTGGAGTTTTAAAATGATGAAATGCGAGAATTGAGATCAAAAATAGAAGAAAATGTTTATGTAGATTTCAGATTTTCCCCCAAAACTTCCTGAAAGAGGCCAATGGAGGCCTATTTATAGAGTTTGAAGGGAGGAAAATTCAAAAATCCTGAAATTATCCATTAGTCCCCCCTTTTATTTCAATTGTATCCCTATTATTTATTTTTATTCGATTATTACCCCTTATTAATGCAGAATTATCCCTGTACCCCTATCTAGAATGTTCTATTCTACTGTGTTTTCCCTTTTGCCCCCACTTCTATTCAATATTCACTGGACTGCCCTTTTTATTATGCCCATAATACCCCTACCTCCTAAGACTTATTACATTTGAACCATTTGTTGTGCCCCAAATTATCCCTGAACCCTAATTATATTTACCAAATTCCCTTTTACCTGTTACCCTTTTACCCCTGACATATTAGCTAAATTCAGGATCAAAATTAATCGAATACGAACAGCTATAACCAATCAAATCAAATAAACTAACAATTCAATTCTGATAACAAAAAAAATTATTTCTAAATAATTTTCAGAATCAATTTAAGAACTAATGATAATTAGAATCGAAAAAATTCTAAAACTAATCAAAACAAATCTAATCATTAATTCTATTAAACCCTAATTTCTAATCAGATTACTTATTAAAAATCCTATCAAATCTAACAGTATCACAAATATTATCGAAAATTCAAAGTAAAATCAGAAAGCCTAAGATATTGTATCATTTTATCAAGAGTCAGAAACAAGAGAACACAAACACATGCACACAAAGAAATAAATCAAAAGAAAGAAATAAAGAAGAAAACTTAGCTTTTTCTTATTTATTTTTTTCGGCAGTCTTGCTTTTATTTTCTTCTTTTTCTTTTAAAGACCAACTCCGGCATCCAGGAGGCCTTTTTATGGCCTTTTTCTTGAATTTTGGGGTCACCGGAGAAGTTTCAAATTCATATTCGAACTTCTCCAGTGACCTTTAAAGTCTAAAATCTCCAGAAATGGATTGAGGGTAACCAGGAGGTGGTAGGGTGTAATTTTAGGTTTATTTAAGTGAAGTGTCACTCGCCGGCGGTAGGGTTCCGGCAAGATAAATTCGGATATTCGAAGGGATTGGGACTTATTTGAGGTAAACGGACTAGAGGGGTGGGATGATGAGGCTGAGGTGGTTCTATGGTGTTAAGGGTGTGGTGGTTTGCTTAGGTTGTGTCTCCCGTCGGTAGGGTTCCGGCGGGGTTCTGGAGAGAATTGGGGCGGCTAGGGTTTGATCGGGGAAGGGGACGAATTGAAATGAATATAGGGTGTAACGTTTTGATATATTAAAAGACTCCTAATGAACTGAGACCGTTGGATTAAATAAACCAACGGCTCAGATCACATGAGACCCTAAACGACACCGTCTGACTTTAATGAGACTGCGTCCTTGTCCGTTAGATTAAACAAACGAACGACCAAGATTAACGAGTCCAAACGTTGTTGTTTTATTTTTTAATAAAGAGACCAATCTTTGGTCATTGGATCAATTATTTCTACGGCTAAGATCTAATGCATCTAAACGGGGTCGTTTTGAATCCCCTGGGCAGACCGGGTAATTCCTCTTTCGGCCTGGGCGGGTACTATCTATTTGGGATATTAATTTGGTATAATTCTTGTATTAGCCCACTTTATTTGTATTTGTATTGTATTATTATTTTTTTGTATTTTTCTGTATTTTATTTTTCCTTTGTATTTTTGTATTTTCTTTTCCTTTTATATTTTTTATTTTCTGATTTTATTAAATTGTTAAACTAGTTATTTTCTAGAAATTAATTAACATCTATTTTTGTAGTAAATTTCAAATAAAAACTATGATGCTATTTTTTTTATTTTCATTAATTTGTTCCCAAAAATAAATTAATACCAAAATTATAAAATTAAACTCCTAATGCATATGCGTATTTTTGTATTATATATTTTTTAAAAATATGAATTATTATGCAATTAATTAACACAAAAATGCCACAAATATCAACAAAAATTAAAAAATTATTTTGTTTGTATTTATAGGAATAATTCGCTTAGGGCAAAAATCACGTGCTCACAGCTGCCCCTCTTTGCCCGAAAACACGAAGAGTTTTCGTGCAAAGACAAGTGAGCAGTAATGAAGGATTTTTGCCCATTCGCATATTCCATGTGAAGTATTTTTGAAAAGTTTGACCGCACCCTGCTTGAGAGGTTACCTACATATCCCGGGCTAAACAGGNGCCTTGATCTTGCATCTTGTATTCTTTCAACAGAATTTTGGCTATTGCCTTGACTGTGTTTTGAAATATGTGTCCATTCTTCAGGAGGATTCCTGCTTGTGATTTCTTGAAAAAGTATTCCCTTGTTCTTCAGGTAGGCTCCTGCTTGCGATTGTTTTAAAAAGTATTCCCTTGTTCTCCAAGTGGGCTCCTGCTTTCAAAAATAGACAACCAAAGAAAATTTTCTGCCCCAGTATGGTGATGCATATGAAAAGATATTCCCTTGTTCTTCAGGTGAGCGCCTGCTTGCTGATTTTGAAATGTAATCCCTTGTTCTTCAAGTGGGTGCCTGCTTGCCGAATTTGAAATGCATTCCCTTGTTCTTCAGGTGGGCACCTGCTTACAACAAACATATAAAACAAAGAAAACTTTCTGCCCTAGTTTGATACTAGGTGCATGATGTTACTGAATGTTAATCTTGAGAGATAAAAGTCGTATTATACTTCCCTTGTTCTTCAGGTGGGTGCCTGCTTGCTGTTCTTTGGAATGTATTCCCTTGTTCTTCAGGTGGGCACCTGCTTGCCGAATTTGAAATGTATTCCCTTGTTCTTCAGGTGGGCACTTGCTTGCGAAATTTGAAATGTATTCCCTTATTCTTCAGGTGGGCGCCTGCTTGCTGAATTTGAAATGTATTCCCTAAATGTATTCCCTTGTTCTTCAGGTAGGCGCCTGCTTGCTGAATTTGAAATGTATTCCCTTGTTCTACAGGTGGGCACCTGCTTGCTGAATTTGAAATGTATTCCCTTGTTCTTCAGGTTGGCGCCTGCTTGCTGAATTTGAAATGTATTCCCTTGTTCTTCAGGTGGGCGCCTGCTTGCTGAATTTGAAATGTATTCCCTTGTTCTTCAGGTGGGCGCCTGCTTGCCGAATTTGAAATGCATTCCCTTGTTCTTCAGGTGGGCGCCTGCTTGCCGAATTCGAAATGTATTCCCTTGTTCTTCAGGTGGGCACCTGCTTGTCGAATTTGAAATGTATTCCCTTGTTCTTCAGGTGGGCGCCTGATTACAACAAACATACAAAACGAAGAAAACTTTTCTGCCCCAGTTTGATGACTGGGTGCCACATGTTATCAAATATTAAAACTGACAGTTAAAATTGAGTTGTACTTCCCTTGTATACCAGGTGGGTGCCTGACTGCTGAAACTTCGAAATGCATTCCTTTAAACGTTGTTGCTTTCCCTTAAAACTTGAACTGTCCTCCCTTGTTCTCCAGGTGGGTGCCTGATTGCCGAAACTTTCTTTGTTCCTTTGTTATCCACATTGCTCACATTCACTTTAAAGTTATTAGTAAGAATTTGAATCTTTTGTCCCTGTTCTAATCAAAGAACAATTTGTTAGTATAAAATGGTGGTTAGCTGCTGGCATTCTTGTTGGCCATGCTCCCGCTTCTGAACTTACTCTGCCTTGCTTCTTTGAACTTGTTTTGTCTTGCCTTAATCTCCCGGTTAACTTTCAAGCTTTCTGATCCTGATGACCCGAATGCTTTCCTCATGTTACTGACTTGGTGTTTCTTTTCCCCTTTTCTTGTGAACTTTTGCTTCTTTTCTCCATTCACCTGTTTCACTATCCTTTAATAAGTCCTGATCTTATTGTGCCATACCACTGGGAAGCTGGTAGTTAGTTTTAACTGAAAATGTCTTATAGACAGATTTCAAGAAAAATAAAATGCAATGACCTCGAAGTTTTGAGGATTGAAGACTCTGAAAAGAGAAAGAGGATGGGACTTATCTGAGTGAGAAGGCTCATTTCATTGATCATGCCATGCATTTTGGATTAACCAGCCTAGTCTGTCCAACCAACCAACTATCAATTGCCACATTTGCCATTCCATATTTCACAACCCGATCTTCACCGAAACCTAAACCTTGCTTGTTTTGCCACCTTTCAACCAAAAACTTCCTTCATTTTCCCACTTTGGAAACTCACTTTCGCCTTACGGTGCCCATGAGGATTTTCACCAATAAGACTCTTTCATTTTTAATATCTCTCAACTCACATCACCTTACGGTGCCCGTGAGGGTTTTCACCAATAAGACTCTCTCATTTTATTTTTCTCAACTCACATCGCCTTACGGTGCCCAAGAGGGTTTTCACCAATAAGACTCTCATTTTCAATTTTCTGATATTCTGATACCCGAGTGTTGTCCACAATATGATTCACCCCACCTGCTTGTATTGACATTTCTTAAAATTGATCAGAAGGTCTTTCTTTGGACCTTAATGTGGCTTTTGGATGGGTTTAGAAAGAAGGGTATAAAGGCTCAAAAAATACTTCAACGTGGGCTCAAAAATTACAACTTTCGGAATCATATCTTCCACAACAAACATAACTTCTGCCCTAGTTTCATTCTTGGGGATTCTTGAACCTTTCTTCTGTTGTGACTGAACCTCAGTGAGGCTGCCTACGTACCCTTTTCGGGATCAAGTCAAACGTAGTTCATGTCATACAATCGCTTCATTGTTGCGATGTTTCCTTCCTCCCATGCTTCTTCTTTCCTTTTCTTTCTTTCTTTTTTTTCTTTTTCTTGTTTTTATTCTTTTCTTTCTCTTTCTTCTTTTCTTTTTCTTTCTTTTCTTTCTTTTCTTCTTTTCCACTTGATTTCCCCGTTCAATCATTAATTTTGTTGTTGATTCCGAAAGAGGGATATGAAAGAAAAATATAATAAGGCTCAAAGGGATAGCAATGGATAAAGTGTTTGGATGGAAGAACAAAATGCCTTCATCATTTCAATTTCAAAACATGTCAAATACAATCTGATACATAAAGATAAAGAAATCATACATAATATCTCTTGACTGCATCAGCATTGATAGCCATTTCTACACATTTCCCTT